>NW_019290285.1:137054-148399 GCF_000500325.1 Leptinotarsa decemlineata
ATCGAAATTATTTACATTTTTTTTAGTTTCCTCTGCTTTTTCGAAATCAAAGGTTTGTTTAAGAAAATAGCCAAGTGATTGAAACTCTCCACCAGTCATGTTGAAATTTTTATAGCAAATTTTTAATTTCTCTTTAAAAATGTCCGTATAAGTGAAAATCTTTCATAAAAGTTAAACTCCATGATGAGTTCGTTATGTATACATGAATTGATGACAATTAACCGGACTTGTTTTTTAAAATAAAGGGGATATCTCTCAAAAATGAGCAAAACGTTAATTTTATTCTAGTTGCATAAAATTTGGCATATGGATATAAAATTGCCGTAGACACAACTTTTTCAAGTAACTTTTTGTTAAATTCGATCTAAAAATGCACTTTTTCAATTAAAAAAAAGTTGAATTTGACAAACACTGAACGTCAGTGGGTCGCAGTTTGCCGCATCATTTTAAGTTAAATTTGAAGCACAAACAAGTGCCGAAGTTAAACTTCATTGAAAGTTTTCGAAAAAAAAGTTTCCTATATCACCATATGGGAAACTTTAATGGTGACACTGTATATTACGATGCTCTTCAACATCGCAAGGTGTTAATATCAGCAGTTGTTATAATTGTACTTTCCATATTAATGTTCATAAATAGAAATAATGATGTGATTAATGTATATAATACATTTGTAAGACAATTTAATTCAATCTATATCTATTGTTCATAATAAAACTTCTATGAAAATTGTTTTGTTCATTGCTATTTGGTCAAAGAAAATCGTGTTAAACATTCTTTCAATCACTAGTGTTGAAAATATTTTTAATAGGCCACTTTGTAAACATCATCCTTCAATACTCTTGACAACCAGTGAAAATGTAACTTCAAATGACAGTTGTACAAAAACATCATTACCAAATGAAAGAAATACCAACTGAAGTTCATTAGACGTGAATAAAACTGATTAAGTAAACATAATGAACTCTCAACTGAATCTGTCTTTAGTGTCCTCATAACGTCAGTGCCTAGATATTTCCAACGAGATAAGATTATAATGAGATAACCTTTTGAAATCTTTCCGGAAATATAGTTATAATATGCCAGGCTATTACTGCCGCAACTATACCAATTTCCACAAAGGTTACAAACAGAAAAGAAACTCGCATAATGCAGTACCGTAATGAGATTCGTTAGAATTTCAGAGTAAATTCATAAAATCGTGTTAACATTCATGGTGCTCGGCGAAAAGACGGGAGAAAATTTTCTTTTCAGAGGGAATAGGTAAGTTCTGAGGGGAGAGGAACAAACAAAATGGTTCATTTAACTCTAATTCACTCTCATCTAGGACGGAATGGAAGTTGGCGTGTTATTTTGTTCGTTGCCACACCCAAGAAGGACCTTCAGAGGACTATGAAAGAAAGGAGCATCGGAATATTTGTAAGAGAAAAATAATGATAAAATGGTATGAATTTCATTAGTTCGGACTTTCATAGTCTGATATTATACAGTGTGACCCATTTTTAATGGAAACACCCCCCTAAAATGAAGTTGTAAATCGATTTTAATTTTTTTTTAATGTCAAGTACTGAAAGGTCTACTTTGGGACAAAATTTGAAATGTTTATTAAAGTTTCAGGACATACTACGATATTTTTTCTTAGTCGAAAATCGGGATTTTTTATTAGCGATTTTTTATTGAAAAAATCACTACGCCACTGGATTCAGAGTGTCTCTAAATAGGTGTGACCAAAATTTCATGAAAAAATATTCATTATTAACAAAATTATGACAACTCAAAAATTCGAAAACTCACACAGTTAAAAGTCACAATATAATAATTTTTTTATGATTTCAACAATAAAGTGCCGCCAGATGAAAAAAAAAAGAATAGCGTAAATATTTTTAATGAAAATAACGGAATTATATTCACACAATTCAACTAAAAATGAAGCAAAAAATTTTAATAAACGTATCTAATAACTAATTATTGAAATGTTTCCATTCAGTGCAACAATTGATTGTAACTCATATTCTAGTAGCCTCTACTAATCCACCACGTATTTCGATACGTTCCTCAGTTCTTGAGGGCTAATATCTGCACATACCTGTTGAATTCTTTCACAAAGTTCATTTCTATCTCTTGAGCGGTTTTTGTAAACCTTTTGTGTGAGAAGCCTCCAGAGAAAAAAGTCCAAAACTGTGAGGTCTTGAGATCTGGGTGGCCACTCTATAAACGGACTACCACGGCCTATCCAACGGTTTGGAAAATGTTCGTCAAGCCATTGCCTCACAGCTCTGGCATAATGAACTGAACACCCATCAAACTGGACAATTAAATTTGATCGTTCATTGATTGGCAGCTCTTTAATAGCATCCCAAAACTCTGTGTTTAAAAATTCTAGAAACCTCTGCGCATTATTGTTTTCCTCAAAAAAGAAAGGACCAATAATTCGTTCGTTCAATATCTCACACCAGACGTTGATTTTTTGGGAGTACTTACTTTTACAGTTTATTACCCAGTTAGGATTATCCGCTACCCAATAGCGACAATTCTGTGATGACACTACTCCATTTGTAGTGAAAGTGGCTTCGTCGGTATATAAAATTTTTTTTAGGAAATTTCTATTGTTTAAATATTCCCCTTGGGTCCATAAACGATATTCCAGGCGTCTTGCTTCGTCGCCTTCTTGAAGTGTTTGTAAACATTTTGGCTTGAAAGGTTCAATATTCTTCACCGTGAGACATCTCCGAATAGTTTCTCGTGGAATATTCAAATCTAAAGTGGCATTACTTATACTGAAATTAGGATTATTTCCGAAATAATCTAAAATGATTTGATCATTCATGTCATTCCTGTTTCGTCTTTGTACAGGATTAATTTTTAACATCATTTTTGATACTGATTCATTGAATATTTTATTTATTTTATTTACCGTACCGCAGCTATACGAGGACGATCTGGATGTCTCTCATTAAATACTCTACAAACCTCTCTAGCACTTCTAACGTCATCTCCCGAAAGGCGTACAATTTCAATTTTCTCTCTTATGCTCAATCTTGCAGCCATGGCACAAAATAATTCGAAGAACTGTAAGGTGAATATTGTTGACAATAGTACACTTTCACAAGTGTCAAACTGTAATATCATTTCCATGGGAACTAAGATTCAAATTGAAATATTAGGTCTTAGTTTTAGTTAATTTACGTGAAAACTTGAATGTAATTCCGGTATTTTCATTAAAAATATTTACGCTATTTGTTTTTGTCATCTGGCGGCACTTTATTGTTGAAATCATAACAAAAATATTCTCATGGCTATATCTGTTGATATAGGGTGTTTTTTGTGACTGTTAGCTGTGTGAGTTTTCGAATTTTTGAGTTGTCATAACTTTGTTAATAATGAATATTTTTCCATGAAATTTTGGTCACACCTGTTTAGAGGCACTCTGAATCCAGTAGCGTAGTGATTTTTTCAATGGAAAAATCGCTAATAAAAAATCCCGATTTTCGACTAAGAAAAAATATCGTAGTGTGCCCTGGTTGTCCCAAGGTAGACCTTTCAGTACTTGACATTTAAAAAAAAATATTAAACTCGATTTACAACTTCAAATTTTAGGGGGGTGTTTCCATTAAAAATGTCTCATACTGTATAATAACTGTAAAAATGGTTTATTCCATTCCTGAACGAGTTGAAATTGTTAAACTTTATTATCAACATAATAGTTGTGCTAGACTTACTGCTCGCCTCTTTAATAACAGTCATCCCGGGAAAAATGTGAATGATTCGTACGTTGCCAAGTTAGTCCAAAAGTTTGTCGATACCGGATCTGTCTGTAATGTGAAACACCAGCCACGGAAACCGATCAGAAATGAAGCAGTGGAAGTCGCTGTTTTGGGACATGTTGAATTGGATCATACTCAAAGTACCCGTCAGCTTGCTGCAGCCTCAGGTGTCTCCCGTTCGTCCATAATACGGATATTAAAAGCCTATAAATTTCATCCGTACAAAATTAAATTAGTACAGGAACTCAATGAAGATGATCCTGATAGAAGGCTGCAATTTTGTGAATACTGAGCCAGCTACTAATTGATGATCCGCACCTATCATTCAACACGTGCTTTTCCGATGAGAGTACATTTTTTTGAATGGAGCTGTGAATAGGCATAATTGCCGTTACTGGGATGACAGTAACCCACACTTATTCCGAGAGGTCCATACCCAGTACCCTCAAAAAATCAATGTCTGGTGTGGCATATTAGGTAGTCATATCGTAGGGCCACTTTTTATTCCTGGGAATTTAACTGGCGAGGTCTACCTGAACATGCTCGAAGATATAATTGATCCTCTCATAACAGAAATAATTGAAAATGACCAAAATCATAATGATGATCGGCTTCATTTCCAATAAGATGGAGCACCTCCTCACTATGTTGCTCCGGTAAGAGAGTTTTTAGGTGACCGGTTTCCTGGACGGTGGATTGGAAGGAGAGGCCCCATCGAATGGACTGCCAGGTCACCTGATTTATCACCTTTAGACTTTTTCCTCTGAGGGACACTTGAAAAATAAATGTTTTGCTATGCAGCCCGAGTCTATAGAAGATCTTCGCCAACGAATTACAGCAGAGTGCAGAAGTATAACACCTGATATGCTACAGAATGTTAGGAATAGATTTGAACAAAATCTGTATTATTGTATGGAAGCAAATGGGTCACATTTTCAGCACTTGCTGAAGTAGGATTCTGCTTAGTCAATTACACATTTCAAAGTACTGGGTTGTAGTTGTTTTTTTCCATAATACCTACATGTTCGAGTGAAATACAACAAATTAGGTATCATTGGAAAGATAATTTTGTGTCCTTTTAAATGATATATTACTCGACCCCACTTTCCATTAAAAATTTTAGGGTTGTTACTTACCCTCGCTAGGGGGTTGAAGGCACAAGTAGAAAAATACATGTGAAATGTGTCCCCCTCAAAGGCAAAATTGACCTGTCCGAGCATTTTTGCGTTAAGTTACAAAAAAAGGAGAAAAGCAAGGTGCATACCATTCTGTATAAAATATCATGGAAAGAGTATCGGAAGAGTAATAAATAGTGCTGTTGATATAAAATTCAAATATGAAGTCTAAAGTATATAAAATATAGAAAAAATAGTGTTTTATATATGAAATGTAAAAATGGTGTTGCAAATATAAAATTAAAAGTAATGTATGGAAGAAGAAGTTTTGAATGAAGAGAGAATAATGTTGTATATATTAAATATAATTTATTTTTTTCTTTTCAATTTGATTTTTTTTTATAACAAATTGTAATATATGTTTTTTATATCAATATATTGATGGATGGAAAGGCGTGACTGGGCGCTTATCCATTCCTTAATTTTCGCTTTGAATAAATGATGGGAATTATATTCTTCCATTTCATGAGAGATCAAGCTATATAATTTGGGTCCCAAGTGGACATAACTTCTTTGTAGGGTGTTTTTTTCTGGTCTTGGTATAACAGAAGAATTCATTTTGTGACGTGTACTGTAGTTCTGTGAGTATGCTGTCGCATAACTGCGACAGCAGGCTAATATTTCATAATTCAAGTGTAGTTCAACTAGGGCATAATATAATATCCGAAGCTGATCAATTTTCAAAATATTCGATAGATATTTGAACTTTGATATGGATGTACCATTTCAAATTGCAGTCTATGAATACTCTCAAATATTTGATATGTTGGACCATCGATATTGTTTGGTTGCCATCTATTTGAAGGGTGTCATATTCTGGTAAGTTCTTCACGTATGAGGTGAAAGGTATGAAATGTGTTTTCTCAATGTTCATTGTTAAAAGCCGATTTTTAAACCACTCTTGGATTATTTTTAAGTCTCTTTCAGCTTTTTTTTAAGATTGCCTATCCTCGTCTACATATATAATTGCTGTATCGTCAGCATAACTTACCACATCACCTTCTGAATTTAGTTTCAGCAAATCGTTGAGATAAACATCGAAAAGTATAGGCCCCAGGACTGTGCCCTGTGGAACACCATATTTCATTACTGTTTTTTTACTCTAAGGCTATCATTTAACCTTACTCTTTGAATTCTTTCTTGTAGATAGTTTTTCATTGGATCGTAAGGTTTTCCTCTTATTCCAATACTTTTCAATATCTTTAGCAATGTATGATGGTCGACGGTGTCGAACGCTTTAGCGAGATCTATAAATAAGGCCAATGTTGGTTTGGCTTTGTCAACATATTTAGATATTCTGGAAGTGACGTGTACTATGGCGTCTTGCGTGGATCTATTTTCTCTAAAGCCAAATTGTTTTTCCGATATCAATTCATATTTTTTTAAATAGTTTGTTAGACGCGTTTTCAGTAACAGTAATTCACCGATATAGGATTTTCCGCACTCAAAGGGTATCCGGTAAATGCAATTCTTGGCATCGCAGTCCGCGTTTGGTGGCCTGGTTTTCGTGAGGCTGCTGCGGATAGTGTTTCCGGATCTAAAGCAGGTTTTGATGTTGTACTTGGATCCAATTCTTCTTATTTTTTCCGATAGGCCTCTGATGTAGGAAAGTGCAAGCACTGGTTGCGATGGCTTCTCTTGCTTGCGAGGCTCCTGCTGTCTTTTAGCCAAAGTCTGTTTTACCATCGCTTTGGAGTAGCCATACCGTTGAAGATCATTTCTGATGATGTCTATTTCCTTCTCGAGACCTTCCTTCGTATAACAGAACCTGAAAGCACAGTCTAATAGAGTCTTAATGATTTCTCTTTTAGTCGATTTATGGTGGTTGGATTCCTTTTTCAGGTACTATCCCGTGTGGGTAGGTTTTCGATATACAGATTTTTCCCACTTAGTGTCGGTCCTCTTCACCAATACGTCTGAGAATGGCAATTCGTTGTGGAATTCCTTCTCCATTGTGAAAGTGATGGAAAGTCTTACGCTGTAGTTGTATTTCAGGAACGCGTGTAGTTCAGTATTCCCATGATTCCATATCATGGAGGTGTCGTCAACATATCTCAAACAGACATGAGGATTCTTGTAGGCTTCTTCAATGGCCAGAGTTTCCAACCACTTTATATATATGTTGGCTATGATTGGTGAGAGTTGCGTTCCCATTGGCACTCCCTTATCTTGTGTGAAGAATTCGTCCTTCAGTTGGAAATAACAGTTTAGTACACAACATCCCAGTAATTCCATAATTACTTCTATAGGTACATTCGTTCCATCTTTCAGGTTCTCGTCTTCGGATAGCTTCCTCTTTATGATTTGGAGTGCTTCTTCAACTGGAACGTTGGTGTGAAGGTCTTCCACGTCGAAACTAATCTTGGTCTTCCTGTGTGACTTCAATTGCCCCTAGTAGTTCGACAAAATGCCTTGAATTCTTAACAAAAAACGATGTTTGTCCTTGTAATGGTCGTATTACGGGTAGTAAAATCTCTGGAGCTGATGTTCGGTCTGAGGGGAACGTCCTCCTTGTGAATTTTGGGTAGTTCATACAAGTGAGGGGGCTTACTGTGGTGTGATGTTAGCGACGATCTCTCCTTGTCCGAAAAATAGACCTGGTGTTTTTTCAAAATCTGGTACAACTTCCTTTCAATTGATGCAGTAGGGTCCCGTAAGATCTTGGTGTATTGTTCTTCAGAAGAACCTTTTCGATCTTCTGTTTGTACAGAACAGTGTCTATCACCACAGTAGCGTTTCCTTTATCTGCAGGTAAGATCTTGATAGTGTCGTCTCTAAGTACGCCGTTCAGAGCTATACGTTCTTCATTGCTGATGTTAGATGTTGGAACTGGTTCTCGATCCAGCTGTTCTCTGATTTTTCATCTGAATTCTTCTGCCTCGGTCTGGTCAATAAGGAAACTGGTGGAATCCACGGCAGTTATTATCTAATTTGCTTAATATAATTATTATTTTCAACTATTCATTTTTAATTCTTCGTTTTTAGTTCTCTCAGGGAGTTCAAATCATTTTATATAATATCAGACAATGAAAGTCCGAACTAATGAAATTCATCGAGCTGGTTATGTTATGTTAAGTTAGGTTAGTATAGGTTAGGTTAAGGTTAGGTTAGGTTAGGTTAGGTTATGTTGAAAGTGTTGCGTTTTAGAGTGAAAAATGGAAAAATATAGGTGGTGCCATCTGAAATGAAGTAGCGTAATTAATATTCGATCATAGCGCTATTGAATGTAGAATAGCGGAATTGAGTCAGTTTAGGTTAGGTAAGGATAAGTTAGGTTAGGTTTTGGGTTAGACAGTGACTAGGGAGGAGGAAAGGGAAGGATGGCTTTCAGTTGGGTTAGTTGGGAAGATGAACTTGGAAGTTAGGGTGGTGACTTGGAGTTTGGGTAAGACAACCACCGTATTAAGATGGACTTGGTGGTTGGGTAGTCTTGTTGGGTTAGGTCGTTTGGGGTGGACCTGGAGATTAGGGTGGTGATTTGTTGGGTTAGGCATTTGTGGTGGACGATGTGAGGTTGACTTCCTGCATATGCTGTTGGAACACACTTGCAGATCGGTTTCGGGCTGTTTGGCCACTCGTCAGTGCAAGGTAGTGTATATCATCAACGTAAAGTCGATGATTTTCGATAATCGGATACAATCCAACGCCCTTCGTGGTATTAGCCAGGGGAGTAGTTGTTTTCTGATGGGTGTCAGCGCATTAACCTACTGTGTAGGGAGTTGAAACTGGCCTGAACGAATTGTTCTCTTTGATAATTTGATTTACAGCCAGTCTTCAAGTATGCCCGCTGACTATATGTGAAAAAAAAATTGTCGTTTTTGTTGGAAAAATATTGCGGTTTAGTCTTCAAGAATGTGAACCATTAGGATTTCGAAGAGAAATGAATACATTTTTTTTTCATCATTCAGAGAGTGTGTTTTGGGTTGTTCTCCGAGAGCATAAATCCAATAGAATTGTAATTTTCATTTCAACAAAAGAAATGGCAACAAAAAACCTCGTTTTTCATCATCATCAGAAAGTGGTTGTAGGTAATGCGGGTTACAATCCCCTTATGACTACACTAATATTTATTTATTTATATATTCGGGATACAAACAGAAAAAAATCCACTACAGTATCCACATAATTGAATTAATATTAAATTAGAGTAATATCTATACTACACATGTACACAGTGTCTAAAGTAAGGGATGAATTAAAATCAAATACAATAACAATAAAAACTGATTAATAGTTATTGACGAAATGTGTTAATTATAATTTATGAAAATAATCTTTCAATATTTTTTTGGCAGTAAGCAAAGAAGTATTAAAAATATCGAAGTAGTTTGCGAGAGAATTACCCCATTTAACGCATCGACATAGAGGAGAGTTCTGCGAACAGTTTGTTCTCTTGAAAGATAAATTAAATAATTCATGTGCTCTCATTGTTCTATTTGGAACATTTAAGTAAATGATTGATAATAACAATGGACAATTTATTTTGTTTGTTATAATTTTTTGTAAAAATAAAATATCTGATATGTTACGCCTATGTTCCAACGATACTAACTGGATGTCTCGTCTAATTCGCAAAGTATCACTGTTTTCAGAAATTCGAATACCTTGTTTGTAAGCAACGAGTTTAAAAAATCGATTTTGAATACGTTCTAATCGATCGATGTATATATTATACTGTGGACTCCAGATGGTTGATGCAAACATTAACTTACTTAATACAAAAGCATCATAGAGATTTTGTATGATTGAAGAATTTACATTTTCTCTTGACATATCCCAGAGCTCTACTGCTCTTATTTATTACATAATCTATATGTTTATCGAAAATAAGTTTGGAGTCAAAAATAACTCCTAAATCTTTAAATGTATTAACTCGTGACAGCAAGATATTATTTATGTGATATGAATATGTAAGAATATTTTTGTTGCGGGTGAATGATATACAACTACGTTTGGAAAAATTGAGATATAATTCGTTTTGTTTAAAAAATTCAAACAAATTATTTATGTCTCTCTGAATTCTCAAGCAATCTGACAATGATTTTATTTGAAGATAAATTTTCAGATCATCAGCATACATTTAGAATTTGGCATTTTTAAAACATTGTTTAAGAAAAGGTTTAGAAAATCAACTGACTTATGTAGGTAGAGGTCAAAATTTAATATTTTTATTTCGTCATTATTGTGTGATGTCTATTCTTCTCAATGGGTGATTGGAGACCAAGTTCCCGACCTCAAGTCCATTTTTGAGTTACAGAGGAAACTAATTTCTGTTGGAAAACCATGTATCTATTCAACTATAAAATATCATTCGCATTGACCTACAGTCCAACACGTATGTGGATCACATGCGACCTCTTCGTAAATCCAGCGTAATAACGCGGCTTAGGATTCCAGCTCATTAAATCAGGTAACCAAATTAAGGACTATCAGAAACTACCAAAGCCTGGAACGCTGTTATTCCGCTTCCTAATCATTGCACGGACGCCTTTGCGAATAGCCGCTTTCTACATTTTTATTGCCCACTAAAATTTCCATTTATTCATATTTTAACGGCTTTGCATTTTACGCTCGTTTTAAACGACACTTTTTTATTTATGCCTTCCGGAATAATGTTTCAATATCCTCTGCCATTTGTAATTCGTAAAAAATACATTTCGATGCTATATATGACTTCATAAAGTGTAGATAAACGGTTGATAAATGTGCGATCTATTCGATTGGAAGCCGATATATCGTGAATTGTAGGTGATGTCTGAGTTTTATCGTTATTTTCCATTCAGTCGGTGTTTGTGCAACGAAAGATTCACTTTACGGTAGTCTTCGCTGTTTCTCTGACAGCAGATCATGATGATGAATGATTACATTGTTGAAAAGAAGCGTTTAAAGCTTGGTTTCGATGATTCTGGATATAGTCAATGAATTCACGTTGAATATCAAAGAAATATCAAAGAGACCAAAAGGGAAGAATTATCCCATCATAAAAAAAATTGATTATTTGTCTGTTTGTCTCATCGAGACAAACACTGCTACTGAGTTACATGATTGGTGTCAGAAAAATGAACTTTCATCAAACATAGGCAAATGTAAAATTATGACTTTTACAAGGAAATCCTCAGTACAAATATTGGATAATATAACATTGGCAAGAATTACCGAATCGAGAGATCTGGGTATTATCTTTGATGAAAAACTAACGTTCTCGTCACATATCGAAGAAATAACATCCCGTGCAATGAAAATGTTAGGATTTGTTATGCGTAATAGCAAAGAATTCTCATCATTAGAGGCAATTAGCTCTATATATTATTCATTGGTCAGAAGCAAACTGGAATATTGTAGCTCCATATGGAATCCTTGTCAGAGAAAACATATGTATTGTATTGAAGCTGTACAAAAAAAGTTT
>NW_019290286.1:0-109841 GCF_000500325.1 Leptinotarsa decemlineata
TGCTTACAGTAGTATATTTTCATTTTTTCATCTGAAAGCTGATGTAATTACGAAAAAAATGAGCGGTGTGAAAGTTGTCTAGGCCAAAAAAAAAACCTTTTTGACTAACTTGAAAAAAATGTTTTTTTTCGAAAAACGCGAATTTCTCAGAAACTAATCAACTTATCGCAAAAAAAAATGCTACTCAGTTGTGATAAAAAATAGTACAATTGCTTAAATTTTCATAGTGATACGCCTTTTTTTCGTCAAATAAAAAATAAAAAACAAAAAAAGTGTTTTTTTGCGTTTTACTCGAAAATTTTGAGGTTATGTGAAAAAAGTATGGAAACAAAAGTTATAGATTTTTTCATTAGCTACAACTTTCACATTCAACTTTTTTCTCTAAAACATTTATTTTGTCCTCAAACCGCGAAAAACCGTTTTTCACCCATTTTCACATCCACTCCTCCGCTCCTGCAAACATTACTGACTACCTTCCCAACCCATTCCCGTTGAGTTTACCCTGTAAGGAATTTTTCTGAAAAATCAGTATTTTTCAACATAGTACGCCTGGCCTATTAGTTTAAATGCATTAAATTGCTCTGGGCAACAGTGCCCTTAAGTAATGTTCAATTTCTGGGAAAACCAACGGTCACGACGACTCAGACAAATGCAGTTACAAAGGGCAGTCAGCCCTAAGAGTTCACTGAACAAAGACGTTAAGACGGTAATGACGAATCGACAACCGGGTCGATATTTTCTTTTTACGTTTTTATTCAGTGCTGGATACAATTTGTAGTAATAACTAACTGATGTTCTTATGTGCCGTATACCTATGTTCTAATTGTGCCAGTGTTTAACCAGTTATTGTTTTTCTATCATTTAATATATGTTTTTAATATTGCTGCATCCGAGTCCTAATTAATATATTCCCTAGACAACGATAACAAACCTACACTAATAAAATTAATAATATGCTTCATTGCCCAAAGAACATTAGGTCTTATTGACAAAGCTGCAAATTTCCATCAGTCATCATAACTGGCGCGCTTACGAATGAATATGATGCTTTCCTGCTGGCTCAGGGAATTATCAGCATAGACCATCAATAATACGTGACTAGTGACATTGTTGTCGATCTCGAAGACATTAATAAATAACAAAATAAATATGCAATTTTCTGGATTGGAAAATTTCAATAATATTTTTTCCACCCTGAGACCCTATGGATCATTTGCACAGCACTCTCTATATTTCTCTATATGTACATGTATGTTTACTAGAATCTGATTATGCTATAGAATAATGCTCTCCAAATTCTATCTTCCCATATTGATATTAAAAATCATTAACAGCTCCAAAAGAAATAATTTTTGAATTAAGGTCTTGATATCATATGACGTTCATCCCATTTTATTATTAACTCAATGTTAGAATGCTTCCTTATGTTTTCCATCGTTTTTGTTGCAGAAATCCATGTATACTTCATTTGATAGATTTTGTTTTTGATGAATATTGATTTTTAGTCTTTTATATTGATAAATAAAACCTGGTTCAGGAGAGTTCACAGTTTTACTATAAATTACAACAACTTCAATATCCAAAAATTTGATGGCCGAAACTACAGTTGTGGAAATATCAGATGGAAATCATATTTTAAGCTGAAGGTCTGTCAACTGTATTCAGCGAAAAACTGAATGCCCCGCCAAAAATTTGAATTCCAGTTATAAAAGAATGGAAAGGAAAGAATGCACGAGCTATGCTTCTGATATCAGTTTTAATCGAATTTGACATACGAAACATTCGAAACAGCTCCAGCAAAGTGATGAAAATTGAAATTAATCTATAAATTTGTGATATATGGAGAGACTGTGTACAAAAGGTACTCTACAGTAGCTGACACTGAATATTTATAGTCGTTCGATATGACTTCATAAGAATGCTTCTGGTCATATCAGCTACACTGTAGATGCAAATTCGACAATTTGACATCAAAAGTGCTTTTCTAAATGGAAATGTAGGTGAAAAAATGTTTATGCTTCAATCAGAAGGTTTTCACTCTGGAAATAATTCATTAGTTTACTCATATAAACTGAACAAGAGTCTACATGGTCTGAATTAGTATTCTTGTTGTTGGAACTCAGAATTTGTGAAGTTCCTGACATCATTTAATTTCAAATACTTCCCGTCCCGGCATGTTCCCACCCTGTGCCGTCCTGTTGCAATATGCAGACGCCATTACACGGACATCTCAACGGCAAAATACTACACAACTTAAGTTCTAAGAGGCCATGGATCTTCTAAGGCATAGCTGAGAAAGATTGGTGCTAGACAAAGACACACGTTCAAATTGTGCGTCTTTTTTAAGACTTTATCGCCATCTGAGCAAAATTTGGAGCGAACTTTTGGACATTCGACTACCTTAACACTTTTAATCATACATGCAAAATCATTTGAGATTTTTCTAATGTGAAATCAGACACATACTTCTACTGAAACACTCAGTGAGAGTTTATATTATGTATGGTAAAATTGTTTATAAACAATCAACTGACCTAGTATATTCTAAATCGCTTCAGTTATTATGGCATATTCAACCCAAAGAAAAGTAGGTAATTAGACGTTTGCTAGGTAAGCGTCTATAAATCAAATCGTGTAATTTTGGCAATACAATTATAGTTCAGAGTCAATTGAAACTTTTTTTTAATTTTATCGACATATTAGGAGAAACTGAATTCATATTCCATCGATGCCAGTGATGTAATCATATCAATTCTAATAACTAGAACGTCCAGACATTTCGTTTTTCTTCTAGTGCAAAG
Source organism: Leptinotarsa decemlineata (assembly GCF_000500325.1). NCBI lineage: Eukaryota > Metazoa > Arthropoda > Insecta > Coleoptera > Chrysomelidae > Leptinotarsa > Leptinotarsa decemlineata. The sequence continues at coordinate 2,802 of NW_019290286.1, forward strand.
TCTCTTATAACGCAAAAATTAACTTAACCAGGCATATTAATTTTTAGAATTATTGTAAGGATAATTGACATTTTCACAGATTCACCTTTCACAATTATTTGAGCAACTTGAAAATGTTTATGGTTTTGAACTGTTTCTGAATCAGTTGTAAACTATTTGAAACCTCTCTTGGTTTTCTACGAATGTATATAGAAAAAGGTGTTATGGAGAGTGTTTTTATTTGATTCGAAATTGGTAGATAATGTCCTATGCGAGCGAAGTTGGTTATCAATATACTGTTGTGCTATTGTCCCCCTTTCCCCAATGAACCGCATTTGAATTACACCTGCAGATATATTTTCATTTATTTGGCGGAATAATCCGAGAGCGAGCAAAGCGGTAGTGAAATTAATAAGTGTAATAAATACAAAGTTCAAGTGTTCAGTTGCAATAGTTCAAGAAATTAGTGACGACTAACGAATCATCTAGAGAGATATAACAGAAAAAGTTGAACAAGTGGAAGGTAATATTGAACAAGTCTGAAGTGGAGTTGAAGGAGTTCAAGAAGAAGCGCAGACTCTCGGTAGCTGAGTGGAAGCAGCTGAAAGAAATGGACAAGAAATTGAATGGTCAAGAAAATACATTGAAAGACCAACTCGAGCGTACCCACGTCGCTAATCAGCCTTTATCTTTTGAGCATAGTATACCAATAATAACCAGAACAGCCCTACCAGCAAGACCTTCACAAGATAAAATACTGAGGCCTTCAATATTCTATGCTTAGTCATCAAGGATATACCGCAGATAATGATTAAACAGAATGGGAAAGGACCACTGCACTAGTGCTGAAACTCCATAGAGTAGCAAGAATATTTATCAAAGAGTCGTTGAAACTCTAGATGTGCGAAACACATAGCAATAGTAGGAGTAAGTCTACCAGAGGCAACTCAGTAGAAGACAGCAACAACCGCAGGAGATTTCGAAGGAGTATGGGACTGATATTGACCGACTAATTAATTTGACCTATCCTCAAGCCTGAATGTAGTGCAGACATTCTTCGGCGGTTTAAAGGACATAGGGAAGAAGCAAGTCATGATATGAGAATTATCAATTTTAAAGAAGGTCGAGCTGCAGAAAGAGTATAGAAATTATTCGGGAAATAGTTCGAGAAGGGGGAAAGTGATGGGGAATTAATAAAATAAGTGCGATAATTACAAAGTGAAATTGAAGTACAATATTCGGTTGAATATAGTATTTGTATTTCCAGATGAATGTATTGAATTTGCACAAGCACTCCACTTTGTTTATAAACCACCGTAGACGTAATACTAGTGATAGCACGGATAGTTCATGACAATACTCTTTGATTAATGCATGAGAGTGATCAAAATATTACAAAAACTCTCTTCCGAAACAAATATCTCTGTAATAGTCCCCGCTTCAAGTTCAATTTTTTTCAAATAGAGGGATCTAAATGAAATTACAATGTAGTAAGTGAATAATTTACAATAACCCAATATTCAATCTGTTGGGATAATTTTAAGTTTCAATTAAATTTTACAGGGTGGGCCAAATTGGACACTTTTAAAAGGAAACTCCTGTTTTCAAACTAGATAGATGAAAACTAATGACTGTGTCTGAGAGTCAAATTTTATGATAAACTCAATGATGAAAACCGCATATCGATATCTATCATCGTTTCTGAGTTACAGCATGTTTTTCAAAAATATGTCTTGTTGAAAATATATTTTTTGAGCTCCATCAGTGGTTATTCATCAACGAGGTTTTCAATATTTTGCCTTCAATTTCTGAATATCTCTGAGATGTAAAAGTGAATGGGCTAATAATTTTACTCCTGAAAACACCTGCCCACACAACTTTGAACGACGCGGCGATAAAACAGAAAGAATTTGTTCAGTAGTAGCTGTCAAATGTTGAGGAAGCTTTTCACACCAGTAATTAAAACGCATAGTTTCACTAAGCTGATATTTACTACTAATAAATGGAACTTCAACAACAATAATAATAATAATGATAAAAAATTAGCAATAAAATTAATTTCTTCAGCGAAGGTGTAAATGTCTACCAGCTTCACCTACACACAGTCGACACCTTTTCTGAACGTTTTTTGTCGAATTAATCAGTTCAATAGGAGTGAGAGGCGCAAAACTTTGCATATCTAGAATTGGCCGGCAAATTAAAAATAAGATTTTTCAACCTTCTATAGAGGTGAAAGTCCATAGGCGTTATGTCGGTGACCTGGCTGGCCAACGGTTGGATCCTTGGTTGGCTATCAAATTATTACCAAAATTTGAAGCCAAAATATTGGTGACAATCGCAGTGTTGTGAGACGAAGCCCCATCTTATTGAAAATATATTTTTCTGAGCTCTATTAGTGGCAATCCATCAACAAGGTGTTCAATATTTTGCCTTAAATTTTTTAAATATCTCTGAGATGTGAGAGTGTCATTATAAATGAACGGGCTAATAATTCTACCCCTGAAAACACTTGCCCACACACTAAATCCAAACCTTTCTTGACTTCTCTGCTTCACAATAGAATTATGATTTTGTTGTGCTCAAGTAAAAGAATTGTAGCAGTTGAAAATGCCGACAGTGCTCACATAACACATTAGCTTCGTCTGTCCAAATACAATTTAACGAAAAATCACGCACTCGGTTAAAACTTTCCAGGAACCACTGGCAAAAAGCCATGCGGCGCGGCGTTCAAAATCTCCTGGTCTGAGTTGAAGAACTCTTCTGGTCCTGTATGGTTTGAATTTGTGTTTTTTCAAAATCCTCCAAACGTAAGTTCTTGGTAGACCTGTTGATATTCTCAAATTTCGTGTTGACGGGATTATTTTCAACAGATCCTAAAACGACTATTTGTTCCAACTCCTTATCCCTATTTGATTCATATAATTTTGGCATTTTCTTTCGGATTTGACCATTAATTACGTTGTGTCGCAATCTTGCATAAATATCTCTAAGGGGGTATCTTCTCTCTAGATACCTCTCATGATACAAATTGCTTGCTGCTTCTGCATTTTCCTCGGTTTGTATGAAACAGACTATCATGTCCTATATTTCATAATTCTCATACTTTATTGCGAATCTGTTTGAAAATTGAACAGAAACCACTAATTGAAGAACGTCTTGACTGCTTAAATCAAAATTTGACAGCTACCAGTAAAGATTTGCATTGTTTTATCACCGCATCGTCCAAAGCCTACTTGGTCGAAGTGTGTACGTTCAAGTTTACATGAAAAAACTATATTTTTGGGAAGGTTATTTTAAGCTCTATTGAAATATGTAAGAATACTCTGGGTGTTTCATTAAAAAAATAGTTTTCCATCAATAACAATTGATATCTCATTTGAAAAAAAAGTTTTTCTACACCATTGAATTCTACGTAAAAAACTGCTTTGGAATGTTTTCATAGAAACAAGAAATTTTTGTCAGGGAAAAAGTTACAGTAACTTTNAAGATGAAGCTATTCGTACTGCAGTTTTAGGGCACGTTGGACTAATGGAAAATTTGCAATCTCTTACTAAGTTAGTTTGTTATAAAATTTCAATATCAGACGTAGCCATCAGTTTTCATCTATCCAGGTTGAAAACAGGAGTTTCCCTTTGAAAGTGTCCAATTTGACCCACTTTGTACACCAAACATTTGTAATGGGAAATGAAATGGATGTCAAAACGCTTTCTCAATCATGATACCAGTTTCCAGCCGTGTTGAAAATTCGTTTTCTCGTATAAAGTATGCTCAGAAGTGGTTAAATTATTGTATTATCATATACTCGAATAACTTTTTATCCTCAGTCGAATATAAATTTTCGATTCTTTTCACTGATCACTTATATCTGTCGGTACACTGGTTTTCTCCATGTTGATTTTTGTTTTCTATTAATTTTTCATAATAATACTATCTTAACCAATTCCTTGTTGAAATATTGTCGTCAATTACTTTCAAAGAAACCAATTCTGAAACGAAACTGTACAAAACTCAATTGCGTATTTTACTGTCTTTATTACGAACGATAGATCGAGATGTATCGAAGAAGAAAAGAAAAAATCCCAGAGGGATGGGCTTTGAATGAACAAGGCAAGATGGAAACAGACCCAGAAGTTGCAGTCAAAGCCAAGAGACTCATGCCCTTAGGACACACTGCGAGCCATAAAGGAGTTGGACTAGCATTAATTGTGGAAGTTTGCAGCGGTTTGTTATCAGGTGAGTCATTATGAAATAACAGGTAGTAGATAGAATATTCGAAAAAAGTATCTCCGAAGTCTTTTCCCCTAATAAATTCTGAAAGGAATACCAAAAAAAATATTCGACTTTATATACCATGCGTCTCATATCCATTGTTACTTCAATGCCATTTGTTCAATGAGATGGGTAACATTTTCTTCACATTGTTTGAAAATGATAAAAAATGTATTTAATTGAAAATAACAGAATGGAAATTGTGCTAGAGCTGGTGTTCGTATGTTCAATGATAATCATCCAGGAAGAAATGTACGACACAAATATGTTTTGGAATTATTGAACAAATTTATGGAAAGTGGATCTGTTGACAGTAAAAAGCATAACCGTTCAGGAGTTGTCAACGATGAAGCTATTTGTACTGCAGTTTAAGGGCACGACGTTGGACTAATGGAAAATTTGCAATCTCTTACTAAGTTATCTCGATAATCAGGATTCAGTCGTACACATGTTTTCAGGATCCTTCATAAGTACAAACTTCATCCATATAAGATTAGACTAGCTCATGAATTGAACGAAGATTATTTCGATAGACATATCGAATTTTGTTAAAGTATCACTGAACGAATCAACTTGCACCAAAATTTCTTGTATGAAATTTGTTTTTCGGATGAATGTCCGTTTAGTTTGAATGGAGAGGTGAATCGGCAAAATTGTCGATATTGGAGAGATACAATTCCTCATTTATACCATCAAGTTCATACCCAACGACCTCAAAAACAGAATGTTTGGCCAGGAATTTCAGCTGACCACATCATAGGACCTTTTTTCATCGATGATAATTTGACTATTGATAAATATTTGGATATATGTTGGAGAATAGAATAATAGCATGCATCAATAGGGCAATTGAGGATATAAATTTATTAGAAAACGAAATAGTTTTTCAGCAGAATGGTGCACCTCCTTATTATGCAGCTCCAGTGCGGCAATTTTAGATGATCATTTTCCTGGTCGCTGGATTTGCAGAAGAGGTCCTACAGAATGACCATCAAAGTCTCCGGATCTCACTCCTGTAGATTTCTTTCTACGGGATCATTTGAAGTAGAAAGTGCATGAGATAGAATCAACAAAAAAAAGTTTCACTTCTCATTCTTATCAAGCAGAAGTTTTGTTTATCTTTTCCTGAGCAAGTGTTTTAGCTCAACACATTTGTGGATTCTACAAACCAAAATAGAAACAAGAAACAAGATAGAACATACCCACTGTCTATTTGTAATATACCTCGGTTTTCACAATCTAATCTTATATGGCCATCCATCATCTACGGTAAGGATCCTCAACAAAAGGTCATGCGAATTCGACCGAATTCTCCTTACCAGGTCTTTTCATTTCCATCCTAAATTTTTCTCATTCTACCACCGGCAGCCTACAACAGAAATTATCCTGTACTATCATCATTGTTGGAAAGGTGATATTTATACCACTCCAGGAGCAGGCTATCTATAGAAATTAGTGCTACTGTTTGGCTGAACCACTTAGGAAGAACCTATGTCGTATTGCTGGCAGAACGACTTGGCTATTCATACACTCCATGACAACTAAGACCTCCCCTCATATATTAGTACCAGACATAGAACTCAGGAACCAAACTGAATCTATCACAGTCGATGAAGGGTACAACTTGGATGCCGAAGAGGAAACCGTGATAAATTCACAAGTTCGCAAGCAACCAAGGTTACCTACCTCATCACTGTAAACCAAAAGTATACTTCTGGGCCACAAGCTTGTAGTTCTCAGTTGAAAATTCTTTTACCCGACATCCCTCTCCGATGAGCTCCGGCTTCAAGAATGTAACACCCTTTTTTACTAAGATCGAGACGTGTTACAGAAGTCCAAATTGATGGCCGAATCATTCTCAAGTCACTCAAGTCCCTCTATTCGTTTTCATTGGGTACAAAAAATATTGTTTACATCAATCCTCCTTCCGATCTGGATGATTTGAAAATTAATATATGCTGGGCACAGTTCATATAAGTTAAAAGCTATCTGTTCAAGAAAGCTATACCTCAATTTTACACCTGTGCCCATTTAAATGGGTGTCATTCCAAATAATATTGGTAATGTCCAAAATCCTACGTCAACCCAGTGCATTCCATTTAAACGAGCCACCCTGAATAACTTTTGGTACAATGATTTGCGGGAAAAATGACCATATTATACAACCATATTATACAGGGGGACACATTTTGACATATTCACATCCCCAGAGCATGTCACCAATTTTTTTCAAATCGATCACCCTGAATTGTTTCGCATTATCAGATGCTCCATGATGAGCAGATTTCAAAAGTATAAAACATATGGTCTGAAGCTTATGGTTCGGGAGCTACAAATTATTTGAGTTGAAAACGATCCACCCTGAATAACTTTTGGAACAGTGATTTGCGGGAAAAATGAAAAAACACGACAACTAAAGTATACAGGGGGACACATTTTGACATATTTCCCAATCTTTCCCAATCGCACCCCCAGAGCATGTCACCATTTTTTTTAATAGATCAATTGTTTTACATTATCAGATGTTCCATGATGAACAGATTTCAACAAAGTAGAATACATTATGGTCTGAGGCTCATAGTTTGGAAGCTAAAAATTATTTGAGTTGAAATTGAGCCACCCTGAATGAACTTCTCTTCATTTTGTATTTGTCTCATTCTACAATAACGATTACCAACCAGGTGAAGTTACAATTGGCGTTTCTATTTTTGTGAATTCTTGAGAAGCAATAGTTTATACGCTTCGAGAACGGATTGAAATAGTGAGTTTGTACTACCAGAATGGAAATTGTGCTAGAGCTGCTGTCCGTATGTTCAATGATAATCATCCAGGAAGAAATGTACGACACAAATATGTTTTGGAATTATTGAACAAATTTATGGAAAGTGGATCTGTTGACAGTAAAAAGCATAACCGTTCAGTAGTTGTCAACGATGAAGCTATTTGTACTGCAGTTTTAGGGCACGACGTTGGACTAATGGAAAATTTGCAATCTCTTACTAAGTTATCTCGATAATCAGGATTCAATAGTACAAATGTTTTCAGGATCCTTCATAAGTACAAATTTCATCCATATAAGATTAGACTAGTAGCTAGTAAGATTATAGTTCATGAATTGAACGAAGATGATTTCGATAGACATATCGAATTTTGTTAAAGTATCACTGAACGGATCAACTTGCATCAAAATTTCTTGTATGAAATTTGTTTTTCGGATGAATGTCCGTTTAGTTTGAATGGAGAGGTGAATCGGCAAAATTGTCGATATTGGAGAGATACAAATCCTCATTTATACCATCAAGTTCATACCCAACGACCTCAAAAACAGAATGTTTGGGCAGGAATTTCAGCTGACCACATCATAGGACCTTTTTTCATCGATGATAATTTGAATATTGATAAATATTTGGATATATGTTGGAGAATAGAATAATACCATGCATCAATAGGGCAATTGAGGATATAAATTTATTCGAAAACGAAATAGTTTTTCAGCAGGATGGTGCACCTCCTTATTATGCAGCTCCAGTGCGGCAATTTTGGATGATCATTTTCCTGGTCGCTGGATTTGCAGAAGAGGTCCTACAGAATGACCATCAAGGTCTCCGGATCTCACTCCTGTAGATTTCTTTCTACGGGATAATTTGAAGTAGAAAGTGCATGAGATAGAATCAACCACATTAGAAGATTTGAGAGAGAATATCATGAGGCATTGCAGAGAAATAACTCCCGAGATTTTCAACCATGTGAGGGCGGCAATGGAAGCTCGTTTGTATCATTGTTCTGAACTACGAACTGTTTGCAATTCAGAAGAGAACCTTGTTCTACTATTGTTACGATTGTCATCAGACATTCAAAGGTGTGTCCAAAATTTGAAAATAAATTGAAAACCTCAAGTAAGTTACTATACTCAAAGCTGAAATTTATAAGCCAAAAGATGAATAAGGAACTTTTCAAATAGTGATAACATCATAAATGAGATTCATGAATGCCAAAAAAGCCAAATAATTTATTGATCTTTAATCCACCTGAATTATCCACTACATCCTAAGATATCAACCAAGTAAAATCACTATTATCTGGAGTTGATGACGGTTCGATGACGAAAATGATAAACAAATTCTACGTTTTGGGAAAAAGAACAAAAACAGTCATCGACCAATTGAAGTTGTTCTTTCTTCTGCTCGTGAGGTGCATGAAATCTTAAGAAACAAAATTAAATTAGGCCGTGCAAACAAAGTATTCCAACATGATCAAACTCTCTGATAGAAAAAGCAACTGGAATCATTGACAAATGAGCTTATAGTGCGTCAACAGACAGGCGAGCCTAATTTGTCCAATAAATACTCCAACAATATCTACACCGAAAATCATTAAAAAACTAAAACCGGGCGACCGTTCGCTTTATTACCAAAGTGTTAGAGGTCTAAGAACTAAACTGACTGAACTCAGCTTGAATGTTAGCAGTTGTTCTCACAATATCATTTTCACTGAAACCTGTCTAACACCTGAATTTACGGATGCAAAACTAGGGCTTCTTGGCTACATTGTTTATGGAACCGACCGCTTTGTTGAATCCAGTGTCTTCAGCAGGGGTGTGGGTGTATTAATAGATATTAAGAAATCATTTCCCGCTCATCTATTCAGTCTGATCCTCCATTCAAACAATTGTGTTCACTTCAATAACAAATCTATCACCAAAATCTTCATCTACTTTATATCAATCTTACTCTGATCTGCTAATCTCAATAAGCGAGCAATATGCTAGTGCAAAACTTTATTGCTCCATTGCTTCTCCTCCAACTCCATCCATTCAATCTGAGACTGATTCTACGGAAACGATATCCAACATCTGTGCTTTCCTCAATCTTTTTCAGTCCAACGAGATAATCAACGATAGAGAAGTTACTCTTGATCTCTTCTTATCACCACTAGATATTACAGTACTGAAGACTGTCATACATTCAACGCACCGAATATTATATTATTAATAATGTTAAATCCATTTGGAAATTTGTAAACAGCAAAAATTAAAATAACACTATACCTAATACAATGACTCTTCGTGATCGCACTGCTGCCAATGGGGACGATATTGTCAACCTCTTTGCTAACCGATTTCCTTCAATCTATACAAATCAATTTTTCCATCTTTATAATACCCATATTTCATCCATGGTTACCGTGTCCAATTATCACATTGAAATATCAAAAAATCAATGCAAAACTGTCTGAACCTAATATCAACAAAAGCCCTAGTCCTGATGGAATTCCCCCCTACTTTTCTTAAATCATTCAACTTTATTTTATCTCTTCTACTTTTCTATATATATTTAATAATATTACGCCAGTATATAAATTCAGCTAAAAATCTGACGTGAGTAATTATCGTTCCATTTCTATTTTTAACGTAATCCCTAAAGTTTTCGAGAGAATCATCACTGATTTCCTTTCCTACGATTGCTCCCCAATTATAGGAACCCAACAATTCGAGTTTACATCCAAAAAGTCAGCTGAACTGAGTCTAATTACATATGTTGATTTTTTGTCGGATGCTCTGGAAAAGAGTTCACAAGTTGACTCTGTGAAAATTTTTTCAAAGCTTTCGATAAAGTTACTCATAAGCTCTTGATTCATAAACTTTGTTTATACGGTGTCAATGCTCTAGTATTGCCATGGCTCAAGAGCTATATTAAGGAAATAACGCAAATTATTCTCATACCATCGCAGTTACATCGGGTGTTCCACAAGGATCACACTTTGGACCACTGTTGTTTAATCTTTTCATTAACTATCTAATTCGCTGCTTCAACCAAAGTGAAGTTTTGATATTTGCTGATGATTCAAAATATTGCAAAGTAATTTAAATCAGGCCGAAGCATTGATTCTCGAAAATGATATGTATTGCCTATCTAACTGGTGTACGCAAAATGGTATGTGGTTGAACGCATCCAAATGTCATATTCTTCACTTTCATCGAACACATCAGCCAATCACTTTCGATTATAGGGTAAATACTCCGACCTTATATTCTGCCTCGGAAACCAAAGATTTAGATATGATCCTAGACTCCACACTTAGCTGTAAATCAAACATTTCCCTTGTAATTCAGAAATCTATGAAGATGCTTGGCTTTATAAAAAGAGCAAATGGCGATGTTACTAACAATGTGTTGCTTGCCCTCAAGAAATAGATTAGTTCATATTGTGATTTTTTTTAACTGATCTATATGTTACCTAACTATTTTGTAACTATTATTCTTATACGAAGAATGTAAACTTTCACGACCAGAAATAACTGTATGAACGCTATTTTCCGGGTTTTCTGGCCGTGGTCTGCAGGTTTTTATGCCAGACGATTCGTCTACTGCTATGGTAGACATTTTCAACGGTTCGCAATACCCGAGCTGGTGCTCTGGTTCTTGGTCCAACGTATTAACTACTATTTCTGTACTGGGCGCTCTATTTATATCGATCTCAATTGGTAAGACAGGTAATACAATTAAGAACGATATAAATAGAGCGTCCAGTATAGAAAGAGTAGTTAATGCCTTGGATAGAACAGGAACAAGAACCAGAGCACTAGCTCGGGTATTGCGACCGTTATCACATCGCCTTTGAAAATGTCTACCGCAGCAGTAGAAGAAACGTCATGCATAAAAACCTGTAAACCACGATAAGAAAACTCGGAAAATAGCCTTCATACATATTATTCTTAATAGCTGGGGAAGCTATTATATAGCGGTTTCGTAAACTTTTCAGATGAATTATCACAATAAAGTGTTTCTTGAATACGTTAAAAATATTCATCAAGTAGAGACCAATTCCATCACATATTTTAATTCTATTTTTAATTCATAGACTCGAAATACGGACCAAATATTCGAACATGGGGACAATTACCAGCAGCACAAGCAGACTTAGGACATGGTTTTATTGCTATCAACCCAAAGAACTTTGCCCCAGGCTTTGAACATCGCTTAAGTGACCTTCTGAATTCGATAAGGAAAATGGAACCGGTAAATATTGAATTGAAACTGACATTCTCCAAATGATTATTTTTGAATTAAATTTGAATATAGTACTTAAATTACCCCAATGCATGTGAAGTTACTGAAAGTACAGCTTTTAGCTGCCCCAATCGCCTGAAACAAACAAATTTGGGAACAAAATTCAGCCGGATCCAACTGCATACAAACGTTGAGGTTGATAAAAACACTGGTTCAAAATAAAATTTGTCAATATCAAGAAGTTCGTACGTGAATTTTTCCATCAGAAGTAAACCAAATAATAGAAATGTTAATTTCATACCTTGAGATTTTATATTTCTAACCAATTATATGGTCATAACGATTGAACGTCATACCGAATGCGTTGCACACTATATTTTTTCTACGACTTCCGAACTTTAATTTGCCTGCCTATGATATCATTGCCTATCATTGAACGATAATGTACACATTTTCTTGCCTTATGATGATGATGATTTACTTCAAATTTAATTTGTACTATTAGATGGCAACTGAAATCTCAGTACTACTATTAAAATTTCATGTGAGGTATTGTTTGTTGTTCATAGAGTTCTCAATATATCATTTCACTTTGGCTGATGAGTTTCAACCCCTGTGCTGACGAATCTGTTCCAGATTCAATCAAAGGAAACCACTAATAACTTGTCAATTTCACTTCATTACATCTCACAATTTGTTTAGAATATCTGCCAAATTGGTGATTGATGAGCAAATATTTCTGTTGTTTGATTTTTAGAGCATGGAGTCATATAATTTTTTTTCATAAATAAAATGTTAGGTGTTGTTCAATTTTTTGTGTTTTTTTGTTACTTTGGTTTTGATGACCCGATTGAAACTGATTTCCAATCGAGTATTTCAACCATTTCTAAGAGTGTGAACCAGAATTGATGTGCCAATAGGTATGACAGACTAGAAATTTTCGAAATCATGGGGTTAGGTTGGTGAGACATTAATTTCGAGTATATTTTAGTTTTTGAAAAACCAGTTAGCCTCTCTGTATCACATCAAAGGTCGAAATATGAATATTTTTCTGTAATGTAATTCATCTGTGATGACACCATTTTTTTATTAATGCTACGTTTACTCCAAATAAATGATTATTTTCATTACTTGCTTACCTACAATCTCTCAGTCTTTTCAATTTTTATGTTGCCTTCCACCAGTTCGCAACCACTTGTTTTAAAGTGATTATGTTTCTCTCTTTATCATAGATCGAATTTTCATTCCAATTTCTTCATGAGTTATATTCATGCTTTGAAAGAAAACAACAATATTGAAAACAGTGTTTTCTTATAGTTTTCAACATAAAAAGTATTATTCAAACTTTCAGTCTATGAAAACCATTCCAGAGATCGAGACTATAGGTGATGTAGCTTGTAGCACTATTGTTGACAAATCAATTCAATCTTATTCAGCTGATTATACAAATATCGATGGATTGAAAAAAAAGCTTTATACCTTTGAATGTATGAAAGTTCCTCAATCTAAATATTTCGTAACAATATGTATATATCAATTCAACATTGAACTTTTTCATTTAATTTCTCAACGTTTTATAGTTCTCATTGAAATAAGCTTTTTTCGAAGAAGAATATGGGTTTACGATAAATAAAAAATAATGAAGATATGGAAAGTAAACAACTTAATAATATAAATATAGCAAAATGTTCGAAATTAAATGATTTAATATTATATTTCCAATAATTCACTTTTGTTTCATTTTAGGCTGACCCAAAGCATCCCGTTATGGTTCCAGGAGACTACGAACACAGTGTTATGAAAAAAATTGATGAACAAGGAGGTATAATTTATCCCAAAACCCTGTTAGATGTAATCGACAAATTAGTGAAAGAATTAGGTGTTGAACCTATAAAATTTAGGTCATGAAAACATAAAGATGAAACTGTCCTTTGATAATAATGAAGAATTTTCGATTAAAATTTATACTGTTTTTTACAGAATATACATCTATTCAGTGTCGTATACTAATAAATATAAAACGTTTCAGGCTCTGTACAAAGGAAAACAATCATAAATCCATAAATAAATATAGTGAAACATTGATTTACATGAAAATTACAACGATAATCTATTTTATTTTTCCCTATTTCTTTCCCTTTTATTTGATGTTTCGTCAAGTAAGAATTAAAGTAACATGAATTCGTTCATTAAAGTAAAATGATTTTAATTCTAAAAAGTACTTTGGGTTAACAATCGACCAATCAACCAGATATTGATCAAATTTGTGTGTTTCACTTTGTCATATATTTTTTGCATAGTCACTAACTTTTGAAACGGAAATACCTGATTTTTATTGAAAATTTGTCTACTTGATTATCAAGAAAAATAATTGATGATAGTGTTGAGAAAAATTCAATATAAAATATATCCAACTGCAAATAATTGAAGACAGTTGTCAGTACGGATTTTGGTCTGCCAAATATATCAAATTCTGAGAAGATACCATACCGTTAGTGATGAAAGTCACCTCATCACTGAACAATATATTTTTCAAGAAATTACTGTCATTCAGGTTACTGCCTTGTGCCCACAAACTTTATTCCATTCTTCTTTGTTCGTCTCCACTGTGTAAATTGTGAAGAGATTTAGATTATGCCTTTTCAAGCATCTCCAAATTTTACTTCAGTCTATATTGAGTTGGAGTGACAAATTTCTCGAACTTATAATTGAAAAAAAAACTTCAAATGTTTTATTACTTGAAAAAAGTATTCTATTAATATTTATTTTTTATAAAAAGGTTACAAAAATAAAATTCTACAGCCCCAGGCATTTCTTTCAAAATCACAACGATGTTTATGTTTCAATGTATTTGGCAGGTTTGAGGAAAATTGTACTTTATTGAGTTGAGTGTAGAATTACAGGAAAACTATAAATAACTTGTCAAACTTCCAAATCAACCAATTTTTACTTTCCAAAAATCCCATGATATATTGTGAACGAAACAATCACCTCATCATATTTTCTCACATATTTACAACTGAAAATTTCGATGAAGTGAATGAGGATGCGAATAATGGCCGGACACGATAGATCTGGGTACAGTTCTTTGAGAAAATTGCGAGTATGTGTCATCTTGACCAGGATGAACTAATAACACAGGATGCATATTCATAGATTTCCTTGATCCTGCCACGCTTGCGGTATCCCCCATGAAAGCGCTGTTCATTTCACCTGAAATAAATGGTAGTATCATTATGTGAGGTCATCAAATATGTATGATCGTGAGAAAAAGTTTTCATTCTAACATTAACAAGGTAATCCGACAGACTACTAGCAGTCACGATAGGGAACCCTTAACACTTATGGATCATATCTGGAGAAGGCATTGGTTCAATTAGATTCAAAGGAGAATCAATCGACAGAATTGAACATCAAATTCCATGTGTCATTGAACTGAAAAAACTATTCTCGTATTCGTATATTCGAATAGTCCAATAGTGAAAAAACTAACCCATTGAACAGGTAGCCAATATAGTCACAATGAATGAGATATGTCGGCCCTGCCTTATTTTGGAGATGTACAAAAACTACAGAAAAATCCTCAAAATGCTCTGATACTGGCACCTGAATAAAAAAGGCGATTGATGTTGAATTCATACCACTATAGATGATATTCTTTTCGAAAAACCGTTACGGGAAATTTACTCCATAAAGAATTGTTCTTCAAATGAAAAAATCCTCAGATAGTGTAGTTTGAGTTGTAGTTGAACTTCGAAGCGATGAGAGACTGTGATTTAACGCGTGTTCCTGGTGGAATCAAGCGGGTTGAATTCTTCAAATGCTTCCCTCAAAAATATTTATAGAAAAGAGGCAAGCCCCCAAACTTACTCCAATATTGCAGGCTATGTTTGCTTGTTATGTTTGGATTTCAAATTGAGCGAATAGTTTCTTGTAGATATATGTGGACAATATTCCAAAGAAGGTATGAGCGTTGTGAAGCATTAAAAGTTGCTTTTTAGTTCGAAGTTTCGAGTTTCTTAGAAGCTCCATTGGATATTTCAGTTACGCGATTGGGTTTGCCAAAACATATTTTGAGGTTTATGTGCAGTGTTAGTGAACAGTCATAAGTGATATAACAGTCTCAATTACTTCAGGAGGACGTGTTGATGAAAAAACATAGTTGATAAAAACTTCCTGTCAGAAAGAGTTTCGGAATGATCTTAAAAATTTCCTTGAGTAGCCAATCTAATATTTGTGGGATTTAGGTTGTTCTTCAATATTTATTGGTCAAACGACTCCAATGAATGCTGCACGGTGTCTGTTTGGTTCTGAATCATATATGTATATGATTCCTAATCAAAATCAAGAATGTTTGCTGGCTAGTCTATAATTCAAATAAGGATGCTACAAACGTATTGCAAAAAAACTCAGCTTCGCGACCTTGCTCATCATTCATATTGGAAAATGTATGTTAGCTGCTGGATTCCATCCGGAAAATAGCCAACCGCTCAATTGTCTCTCTTCTATAGATACTTCACGGGAAGTGTTCAAGCGACTTAGCACATTTGATTCCACCAAGAACGGTACATACCAGAAATACGCGACCAACTATGGCTGCTCATCGTTTTGAGATTCAATTTAGTACTCTACGAACTTCATTGTTTGAGAACTCTTCCATTTGGAGAACTGTGATTATGTGGAATAAACTTGCTGAGAACGTTTTTTCAAATGGATTTAATCTCCAGCGATTCAAATCCAATGTGAATCACTAGTTTCGCACAGGCACCGCTATAAGATCGCCTTAAAAATGTTCTTGTAGTGCTTGTGTTTTATCTTTTCAAAAAATGATATCTACATATATGTCTTCTTTTAACGTAATGCTACAAAAGATGAGAAAAGAAATGAGCGTTCTTGAACTTTCACAATTCATACTCATTATTTCCCTATTCTTATAATTTTTCATATCATTTTTACTTTTGTCGGTCCTTATAATAATGTTGGAACTTATTAAGAATTATATTATTCCAATAACGAGTAAGTACCTTTGAATAAACTTGGAGATGTCGAGTAATGGGGATCGGGTTGCAGTGAAATGTGTCTTGTCGCCAAGATAAAGGCTAGAATGGATAAAATAACTGCGTCCAAGCAGCCAATTGCTGCAAGCAAGTATGCCCAGCGGATTCCACAGTCTCCGAGAACGAAATTTCCGACGTCTGATCCGCATATCTGGTTGACATGGTCGGATGTCCATCCAGCAGGAAAAGTTGCACATCCGGCGATCATGCAGATGGCTGAAAAAAATTAAAAAATACCTATCAGTTAGATGTTTGGGGATGATTTTTTTAAATACAGTGCTCACCAACGTTGAAGGATTGATTACATAAATTGACAAACATATAATAATAATCGCATTTATTTCTCACATAAATTGTATAATTCTTATTTGGGACCATGAGCTAATAAAGAGGGGAAGGGGACGGAATTCACTTAATTTGGAGACCAGACCTCCACTGAAATGTTCTTCAACTCAACCCCAAAAATGCAGCCCTAACTTTATCAACGTTAATGAAATATCAGCATCATTACACATCCTTCCGTGAGTGAATGTTCCAAGTTCATATAGAAAAAAAAAACAACGACAAAAATAGTTAGGATTGGCCAAAAAGATATTTCTCGTAGTTGATTTGGATTTTGTGATTGATAGACAGTCAAGTTCCAGGATGGACAATTGCATATGGTGCATATTCGATGTGAAAAACAACGTTTGAAAATTTCAGTTTCAAACTTTAGTGTCGTTAGTGTACCTCTGAATCATTTACATTATGAATATCAGAGCAAAATGTGATTTTACGATGCAAATAGGAGAATTTTTTGATAATTATAATGTGGTGGAACAAACAAGCAGCATAAAAAAGTATTCATTTTCTCCATATTCAACCATCCTACATCAATTAGTTTATTTGAAATTCTTTCGTGTTAACACCATATATAAGTCTTAGGCAAGAGTTTTGAAATTTTTGTACTTTTGTACACGATTTTTGATACATATTACGGCCCAAACGCAGTAGGCAAAATTAAAAATATACAATACTAACGATTCACACAGAATTAGTTTTATATCCGTCGTTAAAAAATGCCAGGCTCCGTATAATATTTTCAGGGATAGACGAGATCTCTAAACAAGTTTATTTATGTGTTTTTTGAATCTACAATCACAGTCCACACCAAAGTTTTTTGTGTATTCTACAAGAGCTTATTGGTCACTATCAATAGTAACTTTGATATCTTGAGGAAACGGTAAATTGTTTTTTGAACCAGATAACATTATGTTAGATTCACTACAATTCATCTGAAGACAATGACTTAATGCTTTCTGTATTAAATTTTGAAGATCATCAATAATGAAATTGCAGGCCGTTACCACATCCCCTGGACAAAAACGGCAATAAATCTGTATATCGTTGAGATAATATAGAGCCTTGTGGAACACCGGATTTGAGGTTTACAGTTGTTCAACTGGCATTGTTAATACACACCTTTTGTTTCCGTCCAAGTAAATGTGCCTCAAATAACTTAATTGCTGCTACCGATAAGCCCAAATAGTGCATAATAGCCAAAATCAGTTGATAATTGGATGTGTCAAATACACGGCTGAAGTCCAACAGTGTACACCAACAGAGTACACATACCACGATCACTCGATCTGACCAAGTCATCGACAAAGTACGAAAGCCTGATAGGATTTCGAGTAGTAAACAGTTATTATCGATATGAGCTTTGAGTTGAACTTCAATTGCTCTTTCTAACATTTTTCAAAGCATCTAGTCAATTTTCATCTATTCATTTCATTCATTCATTTAAAAATTGTTCTAAAATATTTTTGTTGACATTTTTATAGAACTCACCTGTTAGTTTAGGAAACAGTTGATATAAAAAGTTATTGAAATATAAATATTCGTATAAACACGAATTACCTTGCCATATTCTACTACTACATCGAAGTGGTACAAATTGTATCAGATTGAAATATACCTATTATGAATACACTGACTTGTTATTTTATCAGAATTAATAACAATATCCACGATAATAATTACTCGATTTTCACAATAAATTTCATTTAAGATCTGTTTCGCTATACGGTAGCTTCATCAGTCTAACTGATGAAGCGGCTTAGATGAAGCAACACGAAGACATTCTTTTTCGCCTACATGCAAGGTTGGGCAAATTTTATTTCGACATGGAATATTCGATTCAACAAACAACAAGGACGAACAATTGAAAAGCTAGAGAGTAAGGAATGATCACTTGGAATATATTTGTTGCAAGTTTGACTGACCTGCCTATTGTTCTATTGTGGATAAGTCTGAAACTCATATATAGTAGCTTCGACATAGAAATGTTGAAATGAAATCTATTTTTGCTGAATTTTTCAGCTGTTTAGTTATTTTAAAAATTTGAACAATCTCAAAATAATCTTTTTTGATGACAGTTTGTTCGAATATTTTTTAAACTCAAAAACCTTAAGGAGATCAAATCGTAAGGTGTAGTTTATGAAATTATTATATATCTTCATCAAGTAACGACCG
The DNA here is from genome assembly GCF_000500325.1 of Leptinotarsa decemlineata. Classification (NCBI taxonomy): domain Eukaryota; kingdom Metazoa; phylum Arthropoda; class Insecta; order Coleoptera; family Chrysomelidae; genus Leptinotarsa; species Leptinotarsa decemlineata. The sequence goes on from NW_019290286.1 coordinate 21,630, forward strand.
AATCAACCAGAAAACTCTAATTATACTGAAAAATTCTTCTGAAGAATTCTTCAAAAATACTAGTACCTATAGGCTACGTTTGAATTGGATAATCTTCGATATGAGATGTATAAGTAGTTCTTGATGAGTTCTGTAATCAACAAAAAAAAAATTGTCAGTTCATATACACGTTATTTGTCAATTGTTTATAGTAAATGTGAATCAGACTATTTGATCACAAACAACAACAACCTCTTCTATCGACCACATAATTCGTCAGCAACCTTAGCTAAAGCCAATTAAGTACTCATCAACAAGTTGAGTGTTTGAAAGGAAGCAAATAATAACTTCATGTCCAAAGGAGTGAGACATTGTGATTTGGTAAACCAACTACAGGAATCTAAGTGCACAAATGACTATGTTCGCACTACTGGGGAATATACATATATCTCAAAATAAATGAGAGTGAGGCAGTAGCAACAGTGTTTTGTTTTCCAAATGTATTTTGACTGAAAATCCCGTTAATATCTCACTCTCTCATACCACCTCAATCGTTTACGTTATCCCGAAATCTATATACAGGCCACTTTTTACCTATTCCCATTAATTGTTATCTTGCGTCAACGATAAGACATGCAAGGTCGGTTAAATTGGACAGAAGTTTCCTATTTTGAGGAACAAGAATAATTTCTTTTCAGATCGAGAATATCAGAGGTGGTTTTTGAAATATTCGCCAAAAACTAAAACTGTCAAATTTTGTTTTTTGGATCTACCGCCTCCTTTTCGAATGATATAAAAAAGGTAGACACTTTCAATACCGTTTCATGTCTGTTATAATCTTATATAGACCAATTTGCAATCCGGCGTTTCGTTCATTAGGTTTCACCATCAACTTTTTTTAACGGACATGTATTGTTATCCATATATGAATTTGTTATTACAGTGGCTACAAAAAACTAGAGGTTCGAGGTCGAAACGTTGAAAAACTCACTCACGACTGATATAACCAAAAATGTTGGCAAAAATAAGACGAGTAATTCAAGCAATATTGCTTATTGACAACTGAAACCATTTAAGAAAACAAAAAGTCTCTGTGTTCATGTACATTAGTATATTTCCTCTGAAAAACTTTATGCATCATACATATTTTTTATATATTGAAACTTTCATTTAACTTGTTTACTTTGCTTGCAATCATTGTCGTATCTTGATCTATACCGTCTGCTCACCACATTTATTCAGTAAAATCTCAAGTTTGTTTTTCCTCAACCCTTCCAGTTCATTCCGCGAAGAATCGACTTGCCCTGAATGATTCATCCTTTCTTTCAATACTTTCTCTATAGGCAGACAGCAATAATATTTATATTACTAACAAAGTGCTTAGGCTTAAACTAGTTTTATAATTATTACTTTCCTCTATGTACGATCAAATATTTGCTGTTGATTGATATATTCAAAACCATTATAATTTGTGAAAAGTAAAACAGACTATTTCTTCAAACAAAAACAAAGAGTTGAAAAGGGACAACAATTAAGCAACTTTTCCTCAATGGGGTCATTGCACCTCAAGTAGAACATGGTTTACATAACTGGATAACCAAAAGATTTATTACAATATATTTTCGTATTAACTTCGGAAAAAACCTTTCTGATTGGATATTTTGTCTTCATTATGAATTTCACGTTAACCTAATTGCGAATGAAACTCGTGAAGAAATGCTATTTTCATAACCATAATTACTGTTGGAGAACAATTCGCGATAAGACGGGTCACAAGTAATCACGTTTCGCACTACAGCTTTTCCACGCAAAACAATAGATGACAATTACTTCAAAATTGTTCGAGAAATATATCTTCAAAAGTTGGGGATATCTCTTATTATAACATTTTACTTTCACACTCATCACTACATATTATAAATCCTTACGCGTGTCATGCCGTTTACATCGTACATCTCAAATAAATATCTTAGGAGTCTTCGCAGTATCACAAATATCGACTGATAAAATAATTTCAAGCAGTCTGACAGATCAATCCGACACGTATGATGAAGAAAGGTTGCAATTGCTTTGGTTTAATTTTACGTATTGAATCGCTTTGAAGGTTGAGGTGGCATTTTTGTTTTGTATCAGGTAGACATGTACTTACCCATACCGAAATTTACAATTGTGAACATACTTTTACTGAATTGTATCGAGTCATTGATACAGTATTGTCAGTTACTAGTTAGGCTTCTCTCAAGAAGTTGGTATGAGATTGTGTTCAAAAATTCTGTTTAAAAATCTGTTCTGTGGTAGTTATATTGAAAAAAACTTTAAATTATAAGAGGTCCACGGTTTTAACATTGATACAAAAAAAATGTGGGAAACTTTTGATGGAAGGAAGAAAGTCATCAATTTTGAAATGAACTCTTTACAATGATGTGTAAATCATACAAAGAAGTAACTTTCAGATACAAACTTGTTTTCTTCCTTCCATTGGAAGTTTTTATTTTTTCGTATAATGATGGAGAAATAAGAAGCCAAAACTGTTCCTTACCATTTATTAATCTCTCATGAAAATATACCCCTTTCGATAGTTATACCGTTTTTCTAGATACGGCCGATACGCATACAATTTTTTGAGAATGTCCAGCACCGATCTCGAAATGCTATTGTGTCAAATTGCTGCAAGAATGCAAAAAGAAAGAAATATCTATGATATAAGACGATACAAATGTAAGTTTCTACTTGGTTTCTTTCAGTCTTTTCAACTATGCAAGCATCAGGCAGATTTTTTCAAAAAATTTGCCGCTCGAAATGGAAACCAGCAACTTATATCAACAAACCAGAACAAAAATGCTGTATGTCGACGCGCAGCTATGTTTTTTTGTACAACTGTCATTAAAAGTGACATTTTGAATGGTTGTCAGGAGTATTAAGAGATGATGTTTACAAAGTAGTGTGTTAAAAATATTTTTGATGCTAGTGTTGAAAGTATTTTTAACACGATTTTTTTGACCAAAAAGCAATAAACAAAACATAATTATTAAATTTTCAGAGAAGTTTTATTATGAACAATAGATGTAGATTCAATTAAATTCTGTTACAAATGTATTATATACATTAATTACATTATTATTATTATTTATGAACATTAATATGTAAAGTACAATTGGAAAAACTGCTTGCGATGTTGAAAAGCCTTGTAATATATTTGATCTAGCTGAGTTGACAATTTCATGGGCATTAACATTTAATTCTTGAAGTGAAGAGGACGATGCTGTAACGCTAGAGCTAGCTGTTGCGATTATTCTTTCAGCAATAGCCTTTTTATAAGAAATTAATTTATCGATGTAACCCTCAGCTACTGTTGTAGACTTCCGTATGGAAGTTCTAATAATAAATGGTATAGCTCTTCACGCCGGCAGGCTCCATATATTTCGAAAATAGTATCAACTTTTATTATGAAATATTTTTCATCTGGCGCCTCATTTATAAACCTCCGGACTGGTTCAAACGTAAGGGTTTTTGATTTTTTGGGCCTATAACTTTCATTTTTCCGTTTAAAGAATGCTATTACCTTGAAATATTTGCTTGTATTAACACCATTTTTAACGAGCACACTCGACTTTATCATTGAAAACTTGCTCCACAAAGTTGGAGTCTACAACGGCTAAGAAAATTAGAATATGCGATATCGTACTGCTGAGCCTCTTCAATGTCGTCAGGAACACACAATTCCTCACTATTGTACTTCATCATGCAAAACATTAAATACCAGCAAGAGCTTCAAATGCGACTTTAAAATGAAACGCGTAAGCTGTAAACAATACTATTTGGTGGTTACCAGGTGATTCGGCGTCACCTGACACGGCCACTTCACAGCAAATTCAATAACAATAAAATAGTTAACTGACAAGAGATGTTAAAATGTATTTTTATAGAAATGGATATTAAATTTATCTAGCTACTTTATTGTGAAAACAGGACAGTTGTACAAAAAAACTTTGTATGATATTTGTGTTAAAAGTAAGTTTCACTAACTAAATAAAACCTTACTTTTAACACTCATATCATAAATAACTATTGTATACATCTAGACAAATCATTACCTTCATAATGAGGGTCAATAAATTGATTTCTAGTATTTTAGTATTGTTTCTATCGTTATTTAATACCTCCATACCTTTTTTCTACCTTTTTTTTTTTTCTAAGACTACGAACAATGGGCTATCAGTAATAGAACCTTTATCAGCGTTCATAGATCTTATTACACATTTTTTGATTTCTAAACTTTTCAAGGCATCTAAAAACTTGGTGTCATGTAACCGTCTCAATAACGTCAAGTCTCATTTATTCTGTGGCCGTTCTCTATAGCATTTTGAGCTAGACTGGATTACCCTGGCCTAGTATACTGAATATGTGAAACATTATTTGTAACGAGCTATAATCCGCTCAGTTTTTATTGCTATCCTCGGTCTATGTCCTTTCCTGTCGGCTTGTCTTTCGGGTTAGCCAGCCACGTATATTAATTTTTTTCAAAAATTCGAACCAATCCGTAACTTGGTTAGCGAAACGCGCGCAAGAGAGCATTTTTGTGTTTTCAATAGATTGATTTCACGCCAAACTTGGTGGAATGAAGTTGCCACTGTGCGGCTAGCCTTCAAAGTGACTATTACAAAAAATAGTTTTCTACAACAATATTTTTATCCAATCCAGAAACATATGGTATGCGATAAACAATGATAAATTTTTCTTCAAATAGTAATGAAGTCTAGTCACAGTTAGATACATACATTAATATAATAAGAATGCGTTCCACTATAAATATCTTTACACATGCTAACGTAACATGGGAACTTCCTATAATTGTCCATTGCAAAATATCTATCACTATACCGCTATTTCTGTTATAAATGTATGTTAGCAGATGGCAACCGCAAGACAAAGCGGCTGATGAGAAAGAGCTAATATGGAATGTAATTCGATTTCCATTATAAATTGAAAAGCAGTGATGAAAAAGTTGAAGGCTAGTTAGTTTTTTTTACAGCAATAAAATGACCCAGACTTATTATATAGGTATGCCCATAGCAATTATAATTTTCAGAACTTAATTATTCCTAAGTATTTCACATAAATCCTACGATTTTGATTTTGAAACTGAAAAAATGATCTCGACATACATTGTGACCCAGGACTGATGTTACAAGAGGAGCGATGGACTAAAAATGTATGAATTTCATTTTAGGATTATAGGTACTGCTTGGCGGTAAATTAATTTTAAGATTATTTTCAATTTTTGAAAAACAAGTCGGCAAATCAAAATATTACCGAGAAAAGTTGTTTGACATGAAAAAATTTCGGAAAGATTGAGGTCCTCTGATAGAACTGTCATTCTTCAGATTGAACAAAATAAATTGTTGGGAAAGAAAGATTTTGGATTTATATCTCTCCATCTTTGTACAAAAATGTGGGAGTCTTCCAAAGAAGGGAAAGAAGCAATCAATTACAAAAAAGTTACTCTATACCTTTCAAAACTTTTGTTTTTGAAAAATGTATCTGTCCTAATAATATACCCCTTTCAATTTAATCAATATTCCTACGGCTGGGATTTAATCAAATAAACGAGTGAATGTCATTACGTACTGTCATCGTTAACATTAGAGTAGAGTAGAGTAGATAGAACTCATTCATGACAAAGTCGTGATTTTATGAATCATTTTATAATGTTATCCAGAACTAGTGCTAAAGAGGCAGTAAGGTAAGTGTCTTATGCCGAAACATGGGATGGCCACCAGTGAGGATAGTGTAAGTTAAATTTTACCTCTTTCATTTATTATATTGTGTCTGTCTCTATGGACATGGATTTATGTGATGATTGTCAGATTAATGATCACTTATGGTGCAGTGGCCGAAGGCTTTACAGAAAACAGCCCAAGCGAAGCTCTCTGGCTCACAGAGACAGGCTTGTCTGGCTATCACTGGTGTCATCAGTACCACACCGTCAGCGGCAATGGAGATCCTTCTAGATCTAACTCTCTCCACATTTTTCTGGAGAGAGAGGCTAGATGGACTGTATACATACTTATGCACATTGCCAATTGCACAAATCAATTGAATGCAGAGTGCAACAGACTGTTGGTTGACACTGGAAGTCACAGCATTCTGGAAATGACCTCTGACTTTATGCATCCAACTGCCAACTACAAACTGCCTTATAAAGTACTATTCCCGAGTAGAGAGGACTGGATTCTCCGGGAGAAGGAAATATTGAGAGCAGATAGTTGTTGGTTCACAGATGGATCAAAAACACCTTCCGGTTCTGGTGCAGGTGCCGACCCAGGACAGAGATATCTACCTGCCTAGGAACTTATGCGACTGTATTTCAAGCGGAAATTTAAGCTTTTAAATTGTGTGCAGAGACATTGGATAAATCCAACCTCACATGCAAGTCAATAAAAATGTTGTCGGACAGTCAAGCGGCGTTGGAAGCTCTTGGCCAAAAACGACTCTCCTCGATAGGAAGACTTAACAGATTGTCTCTGGTCTGGATTACTGGCCAAACTGGCCTGGAAGGTAATGAAACTGCTGACTCTCTTGCAAAGGAGGGTGCTGCAAGTAGCTTCATCGGACCAGAACCTGTCATTGGCATCGCTTTGGGCTTTGCCAAACAAACATTGAACACCTAGATGGCAAGAAGATTTATGGACTTCTGGCAGAATCTTCCAGGATTGGCTTACTCCAAGGCGTTCATCCACCCTTCGAAGCTTGATACCAAACAGTTGTTGGACTACAGTAGGGATGGACTACGATGTCTAACAGGTCTTCTTACTGGTCACTGTCATTTGAATCATCATATGCAGATACTTTGGCTGTCGGAAGACAATGTGTGTCGGCTCTGTTTGGAAAATGATAAAACAGCAGAGCATATACTTTGTGCCTGCCCAGCTGGGGACCGAATAAGGTTCTTAGAGTTCGGCAGAACCGTACTCTTACCATCTGACCTGAAAGACGACTCACCATACAAACTAATCGGCTTCGTTAAGAAGCTGGGTTTATTTGGCCGAGTGTGAATAGGTGTGGGCCACAATAAACCCTAATACCCTTGCGGGTTGCGCAACATAACCCAACCTACTATATTGTGTAGCGATCCTGTGGATGATATCTGATTCAATTCCATAACGAATGTTTGAAATATAAACTGAACAGAAAAAAGGGTTTTCGAATAATTTAGTTTTCATATAAAAGTATTTGTTTGGAAATTTTTTTTTCTTGTAATTCAATGTTGATATCCAAGTAGCTGCTTCGAGAGGGCTGTGTCTGAAAGTTACTTCTTTTCATGATCAAAACATCTTTGTATAGAATCAATTTCTTGTAGATTATTGCTTCCTTCCTGTCTTTGAAATATTTCCACATTTTTTGTATAAAGCCAAAACCTTTCGTTCCCAAAAAATAATCTCTTCTAGAAATATACTCCTTTCAATTTCAAATAAATTGTATTCAAATGACAATATAAAAATATGGCAGATTGATCAAAGTAGCTGAATTTCCTTGACATTTCTTAATTCAGCCATTATTTTCTCATCCTGAACAACTTATCCCGGTAACATTTTGATGTATCATGAACAAACTCGGTACATTACCTGAAAAAAAGTGGTTTTTGCTTCACCATCAAAACCGACCCATTTTATAAAAACTGAAAATATTTCAAAAATCAGTGTCTCACCAAGCAGAACTCTATTCCACAATTTTAAATCAATAGCACCTCTTGAAACATCAATCCTGGGACGCACTGTATATCACTCGTACACCTAACTTAAACGATCAAAATGCGTGCATATCTACAATATTCAAATTTTCGCTCACAAGCAAATGCTTTCAGGTATAATAATTCAAAATGAATCTTGAAGAAAAAATATCAGTGAGTGAGTGAATCAGTTACTATTGTAAATATTGGTTTGATCCCAATGCTGGAACTATGGGTATTCACTGATTTTCTACTGACCTGTGCAAGAATTCGCACATTAAAAGGTAAAAAAACCGTGTCACTCCTTTGCTGCAAAAATTTAAATTTTTGATATACATTCGTTCGGGGCAACCTATTTTAACCCAATCGGAGCCCTATTCTTGACCACTTGCAATTTTTCGAATCGTTCATGCGAACGATTTCTTAAATCATGCTTCGATCAGTCGCACGTAGTTCAAACAAATCCCAGAGATTCAACTGTCAGCCTCAACCAACTCGTTCTGTTAGTAACAATCAAATAGGAATATTTCAATTATACCATACTTTTTGGTCCATTACATCGTCACGTACCATCGGAAAAAACCGTAATCTATGATTATTTTTGAAAAAAAAAAAAGAGTTGAACAGATTCATCAATAGATCACATGGTCTATTTGTGTTCTGTGTCGATATGTAATAGGAATTTGTTCTTGATTCGAGTCGTTTCACAGAACACAAATATAAATTGTAATGAATATAACAGATCGCAAAAGCTCCAAGTAAAACGTTAACTTATACTCTAGCCAAGAAAATATATATTCACATTTTTTTTTATAAATTAGGTAAGGCAGTTACTCATTAAGTGACTTTTGGAAACGTTTTCAGTGTGATAACCCCCTGTAAACATATTTCATTAACTTCCAAAATTATTTCTTTATGATGAACATTTTTTTAGTTCATAATATCAAATATATGGTACCAAGAAACTTCTTTTGAGGGTCAATATAATCAGTAGCTAACCGTACAAAAATTGTTTCCTGACCAAAGTCAACGAACCATATAAAACAATTTTGTTTTTTTTTAGTTTGTTTCTCTATATGATTGCCATCAGGATCAGTTGTCATGTGTTGCTGGTTTGAGTTTCATTGTGGAATTGGCCGTGGTGGTAGTGCGCCCGACTCACGATAGGAAGGCCGTGGGTTCGATTCCTGCCTCGACCAGATATTTTTCTCGAGAGAATTTATCTGGTTGAAGCTGGAATGACTCTGCAACCGTGTTAGGAATCACACGCTAAAAGGTAAGACCTCGTTAGTCCTTAGCTCGCACAAGTTTCTTAACTTCTGAGAGTTGTCGTCCGTATGGGGACGACAGCTGATTAAAGAAAAATATTGTTTTTTTTTAAATAGATTTACAGTTTGTTCAATGAGATAAACCGAAAGCTACTTAAATGTAATAATCAAGGTGACAACTGACTCCAATGATAAATAATATAGTGACCAACTCAGAAAACAATTCACTACAAAATTATTCTAGATATGGTGGATTTAACGTAAATTGAATCGAAAAGTCATAGAATTTCGGCAAAAATTTCTAAAAACATTTCCATTGGTTCTGATAAAGACTTTACCAAATTTTTCATCCTCCATGCAACACTGGACACGTAATGCCCAGATAGTTAACTCACTGCAAGTGAGATAACAACAACGAACTTCTGTTATTTGGAAAAATAATTACCATCGCACAAATGTTGATAACGAAGTGATGTATTAAGTGTATAATATTCTTTAGTATTCAATTCATAAAAATATCATAGGTTTCAGAAAATAAATTTATGCAAAAACGGACTGTGCTATACCAATAGTTATATTTTTTGAATAAATAAAGTAATCAATGAAATGTGTTGGTTAGAAGTTAAGGTGTTTGTACAGGAAAATCGATAAATGAAATATTTGATAAAATGGATTATATAAAGTGAATCTGAAGAGCAATAACCTTGATTATATAGTGTTCAGATCGTCCTTATAGGCCGAAACTTCAGCAACGTTAGTTACAAATAAAAGAGGTAAAAAACAGAAAGTTTCAGTTCTCTTCTCTTCATTAGGATCTCCTTCCATCAATTTAATAATAATGTTCATTTCAGAAAGTATGGCTAACTGAATCACATATCAAAAAATGCAGAAATTACCATGACAAATCACTTGTGCGTGATATCTATCGAAGTACAACTACATACTATAAAACTGAATCAAAACTTCAAAGTTTAGGCACGATGAGAGTTTCAATAAAATAGTACAACATGGAGCAGTATTTGATCAACAATTATAATATTATTTCATTTTAGCAATATATTTATCTGTCGTTTTATTATGTTACCAATTGTTTCAAGGACAAAGCACAAGCATTACAGGAAAATCCCTAAGGCGCTCTGAGAGCGGTGACTATGCGAAAGTAGCGATTCACGTTGGATTTGAATCGCTGGAGATTAAATTCATTTGGAAAAACTTTCTCAGAAAGTTTATTCGACATAAACGCAGTTCTCCAAATACAAATCGGGTAAATAATGCTTAATTTGAATAATTTGCTTTGTCTGGTATCATGTCAAATCAGGACGAATTTTGTCAACTAATTGGTTAATTTGATAGAACCAATACAACTGAACAGTTTACGAAAGAATTTTTCGTATGTACACTTTAACCATTTTTCAAATTGTATCTGAAGAATCTTCTTGAAGAATCCGCTTTTTCTGAAAATAACAAATTTTCCAACAACCTATGGGTTTTTCTTTAAGATAATACAAATATACGACTCCTCTGAGTTGATCTCTAGTAATAGCATTTGCAATGAAATACTGTTCAAGTCTTTTATGTGGGTACTTCGGTACTTCTAATTAAAACGTTATGGGGCTCTCTCGGTCATTATCTTATGATTCGTTTCTTATCCTCGTCGCCAATGTTACATTCATAGTCGGTTCAATAACTTCTGCAAGTTACCTGTCAATTCCAATAAACCTGTAGGTTTTTATAAACAATCTTGTTCCTAACGACATATTTCAAAGCTATCCATAGCAATATTGGAATAAGTATGTACTACTCAATTTTTATTGAATAATTTTGATTGGAATCATATATACTCTCTAATTTTCCATCAATTGATTTCTATATCAATAAAAGTTTATATTGGAAACCACTAAATGGTATACTTAGGTTGAAAGGTCACCTCAAAAATGTGCAAAAATTACAAAAATTTTTACAATACAAAACAAAAAAATGTCAATATCATTCGAAAAGTATAATATCATTACAATCTTTTTATGAAAATATTGATTTTAATCAATACATTTGTAATTGCCATATGGTACGTTTTTTCACAAAATGATCTACCCACTCAGCTGGCCCATCTCTTCATTTTTCCAATGTGAACATTTGATTTGATATGATTTCAATTTAAGGTCAAATTAACAAATTGAAAAGGCTTATTTAAATGAACAGTTTATTGTAATAAGGGAAATAGATAACCCGCTTCATGTAAGTGGGCAATTGTTACATAATTACTTCAGCTGATCTGTTACAGAATTGAAGTAATGCTTTCGCAAAATATATCACTTAGACTTTCTGTCAAATTTTACGTATATTGACAGAAAGATGAAAAAAAATACATTGTGTGATGAGACTAGTAATATATTATCAATACAGAAAAACTTTCTGATTGCTTTAGTTTTTCCTATACAAACATATTTGCGTATTGTTTGCATTTATTATTTTTTGCGAAAATATTAATATGACTATTACTACTCAATGTTTGATATACTTTTATTACCGCAAGGTGTGGTAGCGACATTCAACATGTAAGAGGAAACGCATGACTGTCAGAAGATGGAGCGCGCATCGAGCGCCATTTCAAAGATAAGATAGATGTAGCGGGTGTCCCAAAAAATACGCAATATACCAGGTGTGTCAAGTATGATCGTTTATAGAAAAAAAAGCGTTTTATATGGTTTTACTACTATCATTGTTGTACATTTTCAATGAGTGCCACAGATTTCAAAAATTACAATTGAATACACCCAGTTTTCTCTTTATGCACTCACAATGGTAACGTCTCACAATATTCCATGCAAAACCGCGTTCCACGAATTACTCACACAGGAAATTATGAAACGAATGACTTACTGTTATTCAACTGTATACAAGTAGTAACTATTTGGCAATATCACTTGCTACTCACGTACTGTTTGAGTATTTAATGTCAAAAAATGAATGAATGAATGTAATGCATAAATAATGCATTGAAATAAAAAACAAAAAAATTTTCAGTAATATCTTGTGGAAAATGAGATCAAGACTGATAATTTCAATAAACAGGGTGTCAATTTGAAAACTTCCCACCTTTAATATCTTCCTTCCAGTAAACAATACGTGGAATCGAAAAAAACAGGTCAATTTTATTGTCAAGGGGAACACTTTCGTAGCCGTCATAGTTCAACCCCCTAGGAGGGGTAGATGTTACCCTAAGAAATTTAAATGGGTAGGGGGGTCAAGTAGCACATCATTTTGATTGGCGTTCAATTCAGCTTCAAATGATACCCTGACTAACAGAACTAATTATAAGTATGTATGGTTTGACCAGAACTGGTAAGAATATTAGGTGGTGTCGTACCAACCCCTTATTAAGGATAACTTTAGCCATCAGCACAAATAAAAAATTCCACGCGTAATACATATACTCCTGTCATTCAAGGGTTAAAACGTTGCCACTTACTCTTCTAACTATTTTTATTACAAGGAGTCAATACAATAATGCATCTCACAACAGGAAAATTCTAATTACATATGTGAGTTTAGAACGCTATTTTTCGACAACTGCCCATCAAAAAATAAAACGTTAGAGTATCATTGGAAGCAGAATTGAACGCTAATCAGAATGATGTGCCACATGACTCTCCTTCCCATTTAAGTTTTTTCGATTCTTTATTATTTACTGGAAGGAAGATATTAAAGGTAGGAAGTTTTCAAATTGACACCCTGTATACATTATATCAAATATTCAACTTCGTGCTCTACACTACCTCAAAGGTAAACAAGTAATTCCAACGTCGGCTCTTTATACCTAATAACAGGGTGACCTTTCACTTCCTCTTTTGACCATGCATCAATGATTTTCTAATTATAAATTATGTGAAAATTTCTCTTGAAAGTTACCCAGAGTAGTTCATAAAAGAGTAAACACTTTGCTTTTTCAATTTTCAGCAATTGTCATTCATGAAATGAATGACCATTGGGTATGAAAAGCTTATTACATGAAAAGGGTTTCAGTAACTCGTTCAGTGTGACCAACAAACTTTTCATCACAGTTAGGTATTAGGTACAGAAAAATTTTGACTAACGCTTGTTTTAAAGTTACACATGCAGTTATGAAAGCTAATTTAATGATAAAATTCTCATGAAACAACAAATATTTTTGATTCACGTAGTCAGTGGCGGTTCTTTTGCTGGACAGTGTATGTAGTCCCTCAATTTTTCATTGTGAACAGTGTTGGGAGCTGTCAGAAATATATCTGAAACTACTGATATAATTTCTGTTAGCAATAAATTATAAACCCCCATTATATCTAGGACATGGTAAATAAGGCATGGTAGAATGGTAATTCCTCGATGTTTCCAATTTCATTTATGCATTCATAATTCAAAGATTTGTTCTTGAAAGAAGAATCAGAAGTCATCGACTTCATTGTTCACATATGGTAACCGGCTGGGTTGGCGTGAGTAGTTTATTCCACTCATTCAATTGATCGTCAGGTGAAACGGTGATTTGAGCGGAGAGGCCGAAAGATCGACTTCTACTGCCTATCGTAAAACCCGTGCTAGGAATCGCACGTTAAACGGTAAGACCTCGTTAATATTGTTCGCCTGATGACCTATTTATTTTATGGAAATTCATATTGAATATAGGATGGAGAAAATAACTTTCGTCTAGTTTCTACTGAGATTTTTTTGTTACGCCAAATTGGACAATTTCAAAGGAAAACTCCTGTTTTCGGACTAGATAAATAAAAACGATGGTCAAATTTTATGACAAAATTAATGGTGAAAACCGCATATCGATATCTATCATCGTTTCTGAGTTACAGCATGTTTTTCGAAAAGGTGCATTTTCGAAAAGCAGAGCTGCAGAGCATTTTTTTACGTAGAATTCAATGGTGTAAAGAATTTAATTTTTCAAATGGGATATCAATAGTTATTGATTTGATCAAGTAGGCTTTGGAAGACACGACGCGGCGATGAAACGGAAAGAGAAATTGTTCAGTAGTAGCTATCAAATATTGTGGAAGCTTTTGAGCTATTGTGGAAGCGCATAGTTTCAATAATACTAATCAAAACTTAATACTATATTTACTAGTATTAAATGAAACTTCAACAATAATAATAATAATAATGATAAAGAACAGACAATGAAATATATTTCTTCAGAGAAAGTATTCGAAATGTCTACCAGCTTCTCCTAAACACAGGCGACGACACCTTTTCTGAACGTTTTTTGCCGAATTAATCAGTTCAATAGGAGTGAGAGAAGCAAAACTTTGCATCACTGCCGCTTCCAACTCGTATCTAGAATTGGTCGCAGTTTGAAAATAAGATCTTTCAACCTTCCTCAGAGGTAACAGTCCATAGACATTAGGTCGGGTGACCTGCCCGGCCAACGACCAATTATTACAAAAAACCTAAAAGCTCAGTATTTCAAAAATGACTCTAGCAAAACATCAAGTGTGCTACATTTTTGGAAAGGTTATTTCAAACTATATTGAAATATGCATTGATATACAGGATGTCTCATCCATCAATAACTATTAATATCTCATTTGAAAAAATAAGTTTTTTACACCATTAAATTCTACGTAAAAAAGTGCTTTGGAAAGGTCTCCATAGAAACAAGAAAGCATTTGTCATGAAATAAGTTACTTACAGCAACTTTTCGAAAATGTACATTTTCGAATAACATGCTGTAACTCAGAAACGATGATAGATATCGCTTTGCGGTTTTCACCATTAAGTTTGTCATAAAGTTTTGCCTCCAGGCACAGTCATCAGTTTTCATCTATCCAGTTTGAAAACAGGACTTTCCCTTTAAAAGTTGCCAATTCGACCCATTCTTTACAATGTTTAAGCAGCTTCTTCGAACTGTCCTACAAACCAGTCTTCTTTTCTATGAAAAATCACAGTTTAGCATCAGTTGATGTAATAATCTTCCATTACTCCCGACTTGCTGGTTTCTCTTCAATGGGTGTTCTACTCAATTTGATTCAACTTTAATGGTGCAATGGGGAATGTTCCTCCTGACGAAAATCAAGTAGTTTTCATAAAAGAGCTCTAACACAACGCATTTTAAAATTAGCATTTCAACCTTTTTGTTTAAAAAATTATTTAAATAATTAAAAAAGAGGAATGAAATAATGCATTCAACATTTAAAGGGATTCGTTTCTATTTCACCATTTGGCAACATCGGTTATAGCTAATAAAGGACAATGAATTTGTTACCTGTATGAGACAAACAAAGATGACATATTTCAGAGGCGTGCTATTCTGTTCACTTATGTTCCGAGTTCCGAGACATTCTTTGACATATGACATTTTGTGCACCTAACCTATCTTCCTCTATATAAATAAATAACAAAACAACTGTTGTTTAAGTGGCTTGTGGAGGTGGTATTGAACTATAATTTATATTTTGCCTTAATTGTTGATTTATAAAGATAATTTTCCTTTTTTAAAGTAGAATATCTAGGTACGTATAAATTATTTCAACTTGATATAGGCGCTGTTGCTAATATGTGATTTAGAAACAAATCCCTTTGAAAATTAAAACCCAACATTTGAAACACCAGTTCGAATACTTTTCGAAGTGAATTTGAAAAACTCATGAATTAAACTCAACTTTATTTTGTTCAAACTTGCATTTGCTGTAATAACCCAAATTGAGGAACATTCCTCATTATGGTAATATGACTTTCACCTTCTTAAAATAATTCATGGGGTTGGTCTTTCATCAAACAGAAGAAATGAAAATGAACCTCAAATGACGTCTTGATAATCTATTTTTAATTTGGTAATAATGATAGTTTAGGAATCAACTTCTCGAAATAATCTTGAAGCCAGTCTTTTCTTTCCTACATAAAAAGGATCCTGGCCTTACGGCTTAATTTGACCAAAGTATGATTCACCCCAACATATAATACAATACTTTTTCGTGAAGCTGAAGGATTATTACTTCTTTTTTGTTGTGTTATTGTCTTTTAGCTGCTTTCTGGTTTACCATTTTCTGGACTGCAATTTCAAGACAGTTCTTCAAAAAAATGCATATTCTACAGGAAGCTAAAAGAACAGACAGAACCCAATAAGGAATTGAAACTTCACAACCATGTTATTTCTCCTTCATCATATAGGTGTGAAGAATGAACAATAAATTGTTGATAAAATAACTGATCAGTAATATTGATAGTGTAGGGAAAGTTCTGTGAAAATTTCACAATAAAGTGTTACATGAATATCAATTTTTTCATCTGAATAAAACTGAGATTATTGGAAATCTAATTAGAAATGAATTTTCTGATCTATTAAGTTTTTTAGTTACATGTTCATTGCTCAGGTACCACAAATACCCAATGATGAATAATAACTTTCATTTGGAAAATTATCCATCACAGTTGCATGATGATGATGCTGAAGTAATTAGTATTACCTAAAGTTGAAAATGAATAATTTTCCTGTTTTCAGGAATTTTCGGATGATTAGTACAAATTAGTATTCATTATTAATAATCCTTTATTCAGCACAAACAGTTTATTGCAGTTGGTCAGAATATAAAATTTAGTAAATGAAGTTATTGAATATTTCTCATTTCTTTTCAAAGTTGGTTGCAGGGTAAAAATCCTCAAGGTTTGGGATATGAAAAAAATGTTGTACACTTCTTCTGTGTTATGTAACCTATTTTTCTTGCGCTTTAGCGGTCTATATTCAATTTATTAGTTAATGTATTTTTTGGAATGACATTGATTTTCTGCCCTGAATAT
The DNA here is from genome assembly GCF_000500325.1 of Leptinotarsa decemlineata. NCBI lineage: Eukaryota > Metazoa > Arthropoda > Insecta > Coleoptera > Chrysomelidae > Leptinotarsa > Leptinotarsa decemlineata. Next base: position 38,382 of record NW_019290286.1, read on the forward strand.
TAGTACAACCTTCCATATAGCATTTAATTTTATTCAAATATAAAGTAGTTTCAACAGGATTTATTATGAAAAATTAAACATTTCTTGATTTTAAAAGTGTGCTACACTCCTAGACTATAAATAAATTAATTGGTATTTTATTGCTTTCAATTAGTAAATTCCTTTTATATTATATTATATTATCTTATATTATTGAACCATCGTATAAAACTTTATTTGAAAAAAATATTACATAACTCCGTTCTTCATTACTTATACCAAATTCAGTTCAAATCGTTATTACTTAATTCAAAAACACTGTTCCGGACGTAAACATGAAAGTAAAATTATCTAGTATTTAGTCCAAGTAAATACTTTCGGTAATTTATAGCTGATGAGTAAGTTCATTCACCTTGGGTTCACTATGAGAAGGTACCTCAGTAAGGAAATATCTAGGTATATGTTAATTTGCTTGTAATAAAGTTTTTTCACACAAGACCTGAAAATACAAAAATATCCGTTTTAGAGATATGAAGCAATGTAGGAAAAGAGGAATCAGAGAGAAAAACAATTCGCTGCCAATTCGCTAGATAATATATTAATCAATAATGACATAATTATGAAGAAACACTTTATACGGGGCTATTTCAGTTCGATCTATGCATGGATATCTCGTGAACGGTAAGAGATGGGTAGTAGAATGAAGTGTGTTAAAGTTGATTATATTCGGGTTCCAAGAAATTAACTCTACCTCGTTTGGTTAGAAATTATAACTGCATGAACCTTTTTTGATTTTATATCATTTCTAGAAACATAAGGATTCGTTTTTCGATGGCTTTCCAGACAAGCTTCCCAAATTTCAGCTAGCGCAGTTGTCGGTTTCAAAGATTGATCATACCACCAAAGCCGACATAAAAACTTGTCGAGCTAGCTTGTATGTCATACCAATAGGTGGTCCTACTTATGTCTCCCTTGCGTTTATGCAGTGATTTTTATGAAGTACTCTTTCTGATTTTTTATAGTTTGTCTTCAATTGAGAACCTGTAGTGGTGATTAATGGTGACACAGCTACCCCGTACGGGGTAGTTTTACTCCTCTTGAACTTAATTTCACCCTCTCGCTCCCCTCAAGTAAATCTACCCCGCCACTGATATAAAGCAAAATAATGTAAAATACAAATTGTAAAAATTAACGAATATTTTGGGTTTGATTTTGAATCTACCACGACACAAGAGGCGAATACCCTTGGCAACGTTGGCGTAGACTGTCTGGCGCTGCTGGCGGCGGTTCCTTGGGTTGTGTCTTACACCGATAGTTCCGATATTCTGTAACAGAATACTCTTCTGCTCTTCCAATAATATCGAGCGCCGAGCTCCGTGATCATGCGGCATGATCACGACGCTCATAGAACAAAGAACGACAATCATAGGTATACGTCAATACGTCACTGTGATTGCTATCATCATGTGAATGTGGATCTACCCTGGTTCTAGCCTGCTGCCTTCCAGAAGTCTACCTCGATAAAAAAATAGCTTGTGGCAACACTACTGATGATGCCAAACAGACTGAAACAGCTGTCTACCCGTCTCTTAAATTGAAATCAAATTTTGAATCATCGGATAGGTATCCATCTATTTGTATGTGATGGAATCGGCCGATACTTAATGGAAATCCATAACATATATACAAAAAACACTTCATTATGAAATTTCCACTAAACAGTTTTACAAAAACGAAACACGTGTTTCGTGAAGCTATTGTAAAGCGAAACACGTGTTGTGTTCTTGTAAATTTAGTGGAAATATCACAATAAAATGATTTTTGAATACTCATCTATTTAATTTTCCATTTCAATTTCTGCTAACGCAATTGTCAGTTTTAAAGATTGGTCAAACCACCAACGCCGACATAAAAACTTGGCAAGTTGACTTTGGTGTCACACCAATAAGTAGTTCCACTATGTTTCGTTTACGTTTACGCAGTGGTTTTCATGAAGCACTCTTCTTGATTTTCCAGTTTGTTTTCAATCGAGATTCGCCCGCCCGATACTGATGATCCCCAACATACTGAAACAGCTGTCTGCCGGTGGCTCGCAAATTGAACAAATATATTAAACTTGAAAGCTACCAAGCAGAGCCCATGTATAGAACAAGTGTGATCTTACAAAAATGTAGTGATTGTATCAAAGACGGAAGGATGTGTGAACATTGTCGATCAAAACTTGCTATAAAAATACAGGTTCGTTTTAAAAATTTTAAAGTTAAGTCGGGCGGCACCTTTTAAAAAAATTTCATTTTCATATTCTGACAGCTATTCAGAAGATTCCATTACAGAGTTAAAACACATATTTTTAATATTTCTGCAGCGAAGAAAATACATGCAGTAATACAATTTGGAATGTTTCAGCACTGAACATCATCCGTTTAGAGTACACCTGAACAAAATAGGATTGTATGAAGGAGACCTCAGCTGCAGCAGTGGATTGCAAAGAAGACAAGTCATTTATGAACAACCTATACTCGAATAGTGTCCAGAAAATTATGACAAACCTGTACTACTGCAGCGAACAAGATTATTGGAAAGAGTGCCGTAAGGAGTAAAAAACCATGTAGGAAGAATGAAGAAAATGTCAAACGACATTTTTTCCGTTAACTCATTTTTTAAATATTAACTCTATAATTACTCTGTGTTCAAGCAAATTCTAAATACTTCTAAAATTTTTAACGTAATTTTTCGAAAACAAAAATTAGTCAATAAGGTTCGGTTGGAAAGAGAATTGAAAGCTCTTCAAAATGAGTTGCCATTTGATATTTTCATACCATTTAAGATTCCAAAGGTCACACCTACCCCACATAGGGAGTTGAAAAATAAGGACTTAATATTCCTTGAAAGGGTCCTCCTTCGAAATAAAATTAATATCCTATATTTTAAGTCCTATAATATCATCCATTCCATGATGATGTTTGCAGGATTGTTTTTTAATAATTCTAACCAATTTTTTTTGATTGGAAGTTCATTACATGATTTCAATTTGAAATAGTTTAGTACTAGTATAAAGTGCAAGATTATAATCATAGTTGCGAAATATAGGTAGATATAGTTCTTCATTACTATTTTTTTATTTATTAAATCAATAATTACGCCCCATTAGAAGGAAAGATATATACAATACACAATAAATGCTCAAACATTATTCCTAATTAGTGTTCCTGAATTTTGAATTTGAAATTTTGAAAAAATCAATGTGAAATCAATTAGATTTCAAGTTTCTTTCAACAGGTATATGCTTACAATAAAGTCAATATACTCCTGAAATATTTTGATTTTTCAGCAAGTTAATGGAAACATTGAAGTGAATACAAGTTCTAGGACTTCTGGAAAAATAATAAAACTGTTAAATAATGTAAACGTTGAATTTGATTATCGTGAAATCTCATTTTATCTAATGGAAGCAAATTGCTCAAGTATTGTCGGCTAGTTTTGTTTTGTTTTGTACTTTTTTCTATCAAAAAATATTAAAAACTCACCTGAAGTTAACTGTAGCCACGCCGAGATATGAAATACAGTTGTGGAATGACAAAAGAAAAACAAAATCATAACACAAATAGTCAGCAAGGCCGTGAAAACTCCAATGCCCACACAGACAGTGGCCGCCTCAAAAGCATAGGGAATGTTCATGAAATTTTCCAATATGTTTCCATTACACTGCTCCCCATTTTCTCTTGCGTAGCACACTGACCACAGCCCAAGTTTTCCGGGATTTTCTCCTTCGGCCACACCGATCCACTCGGGTGTAATGAAAGCCACAACCCCTATGATTGCATAGCAGATGGTGAATATCGCCCACAGCACCCCTATAGCCTTGGAATTTCTGACGTATCTGGTTGCGAATATCTGGGACGAATCGACGTACTCTATTTTAGAACCCATTTTCTGGGTTGACTTTACCGAAGTGTTGTTTTCTTACATAGTAAAATGGCGGAAGTGTCACGAACGTAAGGAGGCCTTGCAACACACTTCGAGGAACCCGCGGTACGTACTTACGGTGCCACTTTCCACTACATACCTTCTTTACGTCTACCTGAGTTTTAGAAGTCATTTAACGTTTGCTATAGTAGGGATGTAGTCCAGGTGAATTAGGCATTTCGGTGCTAACGTTTTATCTCACATACAATTACACTTCGAAAGTGAAGGTTTAGTAAAAATGGTTGAATCGTGTTTCAGTTAACTGCTCTGATAAACCAATATCAAAATAAATTACAATATGGGGAAAATGTTTCAGTTTTATTATAATGAGAAGTTTGGCCTTTCTGTCATATATTAGATTCTACACTCTGTAGGTACATCCAAGCAACAGAATGCTTCAAAACATTATTTTATCAGGTAACTAGTTTAGTGGTCCAATATTTTTTGTGAAGAAAGGTTGGTTGGGTAACATGATCGATTTTTGCTTAAAAAAAACAAAAAAACGATTATTTTGCCAACGTTTCGTTTGTTTCATTTCGTTTTGTGTTAGTGTTGTCACGAACATTTTGAAAATTTCAAACTTTATAATACCGTATATGTACACTCCTCGGCCGCTAAAAATTAAGTGACCACTCCGACACTGTAACAATGAATTCCGCCAGCCAATTGCAGTAAAATCTGAATGGCCAGCGTAAGGAGGCTTGTTTATTTTAACCAATAGATGCAAATGCGCATGGTGATCATACTCTGATCACCCCTCTATCATTGTTTGGGTTGTGTTTTTTTGTTGGAAGGATATAGTTTGTCTAATTTCAATACAAATTCAATTCTGGATTGTTTCTGTTGATAATAATCAATGAAAATTATTGATTATTCAAGGGTTATATTCCGGTTCAAATATGTATAAATCCACAATTTATTGTTCCTTTATTTACTGAAAAACTATCAATACTTTAAAAATACAAATAAAGGATTCAGAAAGAGAGGAAAATTTACAAGGAAAAAGTGCCAAGTCTCTGTGCTCTACATTATTTATAATTTTAATTTAATGCCGAAAATAGTGCTCTGGGCGGCATGATTATATCGCCGCTGAAGACAGTATAACATGAAATATTTTCATAGTTTTAGAATTTGACATAATTTTTCATATTGATTTTTCAAAAAGTTATACAATTGTGAACCAATAAATTTTTCAGACCTCCGTTTTCATAAATGGCGACATAAAAGTTCAAAATGATAGGCTCAAAGAATATTTTCTTTTCTTCTTGGAGCTCTTCTCATATAGGTACACAACCTGTTAAATCTAGGAAGAGACTTGAGAATTCTTACAACCTGCGCGTTCCCTGACAGACTACGCATTAGGACGAAAGAGGATGAAACTAGCGGTCATCAAGAAGTAGAATTGCACACATTGTACTTATTGCCACAATCGACTTCAATAACTGGCCGTAGTGAGAAAACTGGCAACACCGCACAGCCATGAGTTGGAGCTCTTACAAAGGAGATAGCAAAGGGTGTGTAATATTCACTTTATGAAAGTTTTTGACGAAATTATAAAAATTCTAAGTCGTAGAGAAACGAACAAATATAATGTGCTGCCTAAAACGTTCAACTGGGCTAAAAAACAATCATTCTGCCAAGATGAAAATAAAGATCATTTATTATAATTATTATAATTATCATTTCCTTGGTATGAAAAACACTTAACCAGTTTGGTTTTTAATAATAGTTCTCCTATTTGCAATTATAAACTTTATACATTTTCGGTGATAAAATGAAACGTATAGATGAGCCCTGATTCAAGTTTCAGTGATGAAAAAAAAATCATAAATCAGGTTCATTGTGAATTCTGTCAAACTGATTTCTTTATATTAGTACCCGTTTGTTTAAGTGAGAGTAATGAAAAAATGTGCGTATATGAAAACTGAAATAAAAGTTTGTTTCACTATTGAACCAGTCATACAAGTGAATTGACTTCTGTATTTTCATGGTATAGTTCAGTAGTTGTTTCTTATAGTTTTCAAAGAGTCATAAGAAAGAAATAGAGAATTTTCATTTTCTAATGATTTCTGCAATTTGTTTCAATTTGACATACTTTTGAATATACTTTGATTAAGTCTACAATTATCAGTTCGTTTTAGTGATGAAATGTTAGTCAAGTCATTATTTTATTATGAACAATACCTATAATTTGAAATGAATCTAAGATTCGCTGAAGATAAATATTGGTAACAACAATTATTTTCATTATTCATCTAACTGTTTATTGAGTTGAAAATTTTAAATAAATGGCTATCATTTTTTAATTAAAATTTCAGAAAAACCATATGTATAATTTTTTTTTATTTTTCATAACATAGTTATTACAGATACAATGAAAATTATAGATTTTTTACATTTTCGTATTTTTTTAGCACTTATAACTTGTTAAATAATGCAAATAGGGTAATTGACCACCAAAACATCTTTAGGAAAAAAGATATTTGGCTTTCTACTCCTCTATCTTTACACAAAAAATGTGGGAAACTTTCGGAAAAAGCAGTTTGGTATCAGAGTGAAGTCTTCACAAAGATGTATAGATCATGCATCAAGTACACACTGGTAGGAGAATCCCTATCGAAACAATTAATTTCACATAACCATTGAATTACACGAACGAAAAAGTACCTTCGAGACAGCTAATTGTATATGAACATTGAATTTGAACTATTGTATTTGAACTATCAGACAGAAAACAAATAGTGGCACAAGGAACACGTAGAAACGAAGGATGGCAAGTCCGGAAGCTTGTTAGAGAGAAATTCGGGAGAATAACAGTTGTTTCTCAAAACATCACACCAGCGTCAGCAGAAGCATTCTCCATCATCTTTAAATCTATATCTGATCAAATAATGCACAAGAGGAGTTATACAAAAAATCTAAGCCCTGTATTTTGGGGAAATGCGGAGATATAAGTAATCGCAAAAAGAAAAAGACGAAAGTATGCGACAAGAGAAATATGCCGGCCAAGATCCAACGCCTACTGGAAGAATACAAACAGATCAAGAAGTTCCTTCAACAGAGTATCAAAAAATCCAAGCGACAATGCTAGAAAACGGCATACAACAATGTAGAGTATAATATCTATGGATATGGGTAGAAAATCGTGAAGATGAGTATGATAGGCTACCTACCAAGAATATAAATGACAATGATAACCGTACAAATAGTTGTAAATCACATATTCCCGGTATATGATGAGGTGAACTTTACATGTGATTACAATAGTCTTCAGCTTCATTGAAGTGAATAAGCTACGGACTGGACTGCCCAACTGAAGTTGAAAATCAACAATGCTCCTAGTATTTCCGGTGGGATATTCACCAGAAATACTGAAATATTTGGCAGCAAATAAAAAAAGAATACTTACTTGCAGTCTACAACAACCTGACAAGACAAATTGAATTCTGCAGAATGGAAACTAGCAAAATTTCTGAAACAAAGAGATAGGCCGATATATGACCCAAGTGCATTCAGACCAATATGCCTTCTAGACGCATAGAGAAAGTTATACCAAAGTTATACACCAAGTTATACAAAGAAAGTTATACACCAAACAGTCGATGCAATTAATGATGTACTGCAAATTGTAAGACGTGTTCAAGAAGATTTCACCCACGCACATCGAAGACTGTGTGCAGCAATAACTTCGAATATTGAAAACGCCTTTAACAGTGCCAACTGCGGATAATTGTCTCATCATTGCGTTTTATCTCTCCGATAGAGAAATTTTAATGGAGGCTGAAAACAAGTCCAAAGCTGAGAATATCAACAGTGGGGTGCCACAATGGTCAGTCTTCGGCTCGACTCTATGGAATGTTATGTATGATGGATTGCTGAGAGTGGAAATGCCAATGAGAATCACATTGATTAATTTGCTTTTTTAAGGACATATCCATCACACTAGTTGAACAGAGTGAATATATATTGAGAGACTCAGCAAATATTACGATTCATCGTGTATTTAATAAATTGCCTCGAACTGAATAAACTCAAACTGACACTGAAATAACACGAAAAGTTAACACATTCGTGGAATGCCATCTGTTGCAATTATGTGAACTACAAACTATGAGTTATGAAAATTATCTGCTTGGCGTGCCACTCATCACTGTGACTGTGTAAGTCTGTTGGCTACTCAGCCAGGCAAAATAATATGTCTTTTTCTTTCCACTGTACGTTTATTACACTGGTCAACAAAATTCCTGTCTTCTTTTTTTCACTATTATGGGGTATTTTAATGACCCTGACTATGAAAAAAAAACTGGTGAGAGATCGCTAACAGTTTTACTTTTCAAAATAGAGACTTTTACTATTTTGACTAAAAAATACAAGAAAACTATACATATGTTAAGAAATTTCTATTCGTCACAACAAATTGATCTTTCATAAGATTTCCTTGAATTAATTAGTTCAGGTAGATCTCGTTGCAAACTCCGTAGTCTGCCATCATATGTGAATTCCGCCTTTCCTGATAACGCTTTTCCATTGTCCGAGTATCTTGATGTAATCTTTTACCGTGCTACTCATTAAAATCGACAGATTTTAATGAGTAGCACGGTAAAATCGACAGATTTTAATGAGTAGCACCCTAGCTCTTGTGAGTTCTATAGCATACGACATGGTCGTAAGATTTCTTGCTACCTAGGAAATTACTCATAACCAAAACAAATGAGTTCCAAGCATTGGATTCGACTCCAGTGATTGATTTGACAAAATTATGATCTTTCATGAGTTCTCTAATCTGTGGTCCATCAAAAATACCGTACTCAATATAGGAAACTTGTGTGAAAAACAATTGATACATTCGCCACTTCTGTCATAAACTGTTTTATTATGCCGAGTTTAATATGAAGTGGCTGAAGTATGACGCGATCTCGTTTATAAAATTTTTTGTGCCCACTTTCAGTTCTTCCCGCAAAGGCTAAACTTTTTTGTAACTGGTGTTGCTAGTCACGACTATTCCAGAGACAAATGAAAGAAGGGAACTTTGCAGCGGCGGCTCGTCAGAGGAGGCAAGGGAGGCTTAGCCTCCCCATAAAATTTGAGGCTATTCATCGCAATAAATTAAAAGATATTGACAAATAATCATGATTTTTTTTTTCTAAAAATGCTTGGGTATCATTACTTTATCATTAATTTTTAATATAAATACATAATATGCCCAAAAAACACTATCACTCACTACGTAGTACGTACCACACTGTATCCTGCATCAACAAAACTCAAACGCACCGCCCATGAACGAATAACAAATAAACCATCAACCCGAAATAATAAATGCCATACGTTGCAAGGGAGCCAAGCCTCCGACCACTTTAAAAAACACAGGCTATCAGTGACATACGTCCCGATTTGTAATTTCAGATGCAGAAATTATAGCGTTAGAGGAGGCTAGTCTCCAGTTGCTCTCCGTTAGTGTATTACTGTGTTTGTTTTTTATTTAATTATTCGGAGGGGATGCCGTGACGGACCAGGAGTGAAAAATATTTCGGTGAATCGTTTTAGTGTTTCTTGATTATATTTGTGTATTATAGCAGTGCTCTTTGGTAATATGTTTAATGTGTTTTTAAAGTGTTTTCTTTCAATTTCAAGGTGTTTTCAGGTTTTCACTTTTCGGTAAGTTTTTTTTTTCATTTATTATGGATAAGTTGTACTAAATTAAAAAATCTGACGATTTTGGTGGCTGACAAATAATTTTAAGTCTTTATCTTATGATAATAAATTTTACATTATTAAAACTCTGGGAAGGCCTCAACCAAATTTGATTTCAATTAAAACGTCAGATAATCGACAAAATCGAGGATATAATATTAGTTGGTACGATAAATACGATTGGTTAACCGGCTCCATTAAACAAGAAAAACTTTTTTGTTGGCCCTGTGTTTTATTTTCCGTACAAACCGAATACCAAACGTGGTCTAAAATAGGATACTTCGATTTAAAAAATTAACCTCGTTCTACAGAAAGACATTTTAAATCTAAGGAGCATATATTTTCGTCTTTTGAATTAAAATTGTTTAGCAAAAAGAGGCCATAATTTCTTTCAATAATCAGGTTAGGGAAAATCGGTGGAATTTAAAAAGACATGGATATTACGATTTATTTGAGTTCCCAAGAATTAGCTTTTCGCGGACACAATGAAACCGAAGATTTGATTAATCGCGGCAATTACAAGGAACTTTTAATGTTATGGGGCAAATATGATTCACAATTTGGTACTTTTTTAAACGGTAGCGTTTTTTCGGGCACCTCAAAATTCATCCAAAATGAGCTTATAAACAGTGTTGCATATATTATTAAGGAAAATATAATCAAGAAGATTGAAAGTGTTTCTTTTTTTGCATGGGAAATTGATGAAACTACCGATATTACCTGTACATCACAACTTTCAGTCGTTTTTAGATATGTCAAAGGTCAAAGATCGTAATGTGGTAGAACGTTTTATGGGTTTTCATGATGTTTCATCTGGGCGCACAGCTGACGATTTGTTTAATTTTTTAATTCGTACGTGTGACCGGTCATGACCGGTCATTTAAATGGTTTTCAAACTAAAATAAAGTCTATAGCTCCTCATGCACTTTTTACGCAGTTTCATGCCCATGCCCTAACTTTAGTAATAAGCAAAGCGTGCAAAAACATAAAAATTTTCGCGCCTCCGGAGGGCTTTTCTGTGTACTTACATATAGTCTTTATGACTTTAGCTTCCCCTGTTCTCCAAGGCACGAGCCGTCACTGGAACTTTGTGTACACTTTTGTTGACCTAGAAGAAAGTTCATTATTTTCAAATTGACACGAATGATCCAGTTGTGGTCTTGGTACTTAATTTTTTTTGTTACTTCAGAAACATTTGTAAATTTTTCTTTGAAAGTCATCGAATGTGCGATATGTATGAATCCGTAATTGTTACCATTATGAAGCATTATGAATCTTTATTTGCTGATATTTAATAAAAAGACGCCAATGACTATGTTGGTAGTTTTTTATACGCATCTTTTGCAAAATACCACCAACATCGTTGCAGAATACTAAATCCTTTTCTTGAGAAAAATGATATAACAGATTTTTTCTCGGGTACGATAAAAAGGGATACTGGTTTTCGGAGTAAACAATTTTTGTTAACGAGATGCCAAATATTCAGAAGCTTCTTTCGGTAAGTTTAGATCTGTTCTTTCTGATTAAATAGTTGAAGTTCAGAAAGGCTAAGTTTGTAGTATGTAGTTCAGGTTCACAGAGATTCTGATCATTAGAGCATTAGGATGTGATGGGTTGTACCTTTCGTGATTTCAATTGAGGTCCTTGAGTAGAAGATAAATTATGATATTACCAGTTATATCTATTTCCAAGGTTAATTTCGTTTATTTTCACAACACAGAAGTAGCAGTCGTCATGGTGGTTTCGAAGTTCTTGCCAAGTCATGGGTGTTACGAACCTCATTGCATCACTTTTACCACAGGACCATAACCGTAGACAATGTATTTGCCACAAATATACCACAGACAATCTGGATTCAGCACACAATAGCTTCTTTTGACGCAGCCACAACGAAAACAACAACAAAATATATTTTAGTGTCCAATAGAAAACGAAAATCTAAGTAAAAATGATTCCGTACAGTCTATCTCGTCTTGTGTTTGTAAATCTTTTGCTAAAAAAATCCTCACTTTTTTACTTTGTAGTAAATGTTCGAAAGGTAGCAGAAACGTATGTGAATTTCTGAAACTCCATCTAGCGTTTCCTAATATGACTAATAACCAGCCCGTGCAAAGCTTATTGTTAAATCATCTGAAACTGGAATTTTTAACAGATGATGATCAACTGTATTGCCAAACATGCGACAAATTAACTGACTGTTATAAGGAAACAAGTATATCTGAGGCACCAGTTAATCTAATAATAACACTGATGATCTTCAAACAAGACTCAACCTCTGACGGAAGCACCAAACTCTTTTGAAGGTTCGAAATAGATGAACACTTCAATCGAGCAGACCACTATTATAATATTCGTGCAGTCATTGTTCACTGTGGTTCTGGCATTGAATTTGGTCATTATTACGTCTTGGTCAAAGACGAACCGGACTGGTTTAAGTTTGACGATAGTCGCGTCACGAAGTGTTCTGGCGATGTATTGAATTTATTGGAGCCTCTGGAGACACCCTATCTTTTGTTTTATGAGAGAGAGGATATTGGCAGATCAAGATCTTCAGATGATGTGGTGCTGCAGGTTTTTTCGGGTTTTCCTGCAGCTTTAAAAGCAAATGCGCCACTGGAATCAATGAAGTCGCCCCGGAGCGCCAATTAATTTTTATTGTTATTTTATAATTTCACAAATAAAGGTTCATCTATTAAATAATAAGTAAAAATAGTAATTGAGGATTAAGTAGCTTTTACTCAAAAACAAAAGCTGTTAGAGATAAATTGATTCCATATTTGAAAAATACTTGTCAAAGTGAGATAGAACCAAACAAAAAATGACAGGAAACAAAAAAAAATTTATCTTTTGTTAACCAGTGTTATCAATACGAATGTTAATTGGTTAATATGATCTCGGTATGGAACTAAAAAATGGAACTAAATAATATAATAATGAAATCATTTCAATTCTAAATTTATTTTAATGTAAATAATAATAGAATTATCAATGATACAATTCTGTTATTATTAATAACTGTATTATTAAAACATTTTTACAATGTTGTGATGTATGAAAGGTCGCTATATTTTAGGGAGGAGGGGTTAAAGTCCGATCGGTTTTCTCCGGGAGTAGTTTGGTACTTTAATCCACTAACTTTTCCACTTTTGTATTTTTTTCAAAATTAATTTTTATCTGCATCTGAACATGACACTTTTTTTCTACCCCATCTGAAAGTCGATAATTCAACAAAAAAATCCCCTGTTGATTTTGAAAAATCTGTTTTCAGCAAACGGTTATTTTATGTTGAAAATGAAGCAAATTTTTCATATCCAACATCAAAAATTATGTTCAACCAAATATTTTGACTCAAAAAAATTACAGTATACACAAAGAAAATGTTTTGAAGATGAAAAAATAAAAAACAAAAACTTTCTTTTTTCTGTTTTTCTTGTGAAATTTTAGGTTATGTGGAAATATGATTCGAACAAAAGTTCAATGACTGCTAGATGTACCTGAAACTTCCGCAACCAACATTTTCCATCAATAGAAGGTCTAGTTCCAATGAAAATCATGAAAAATGATTTTCCATCATCAAAATTCTCCCCATTTTATATCCTCAGACTTTTGTACTGGTCTATTATCCCGGTCACAATAAATTACTACACAATGAAAATCTATCTACGGCATACATACATATATAATTGTTGCATAGAACATTCTCGTTATTCAATTGAACAAAGGTCCCTCGAAAGTGTCGCTTTCACTGGGCGGAAAACAAATTACCATTGTCTAGTATTTGTATTAGCAAAATGCTTACTTACCAATTTGAAAAAGTAGAATATCTTCAAACTTTAGGTAGTACTGACAATTTCTGGGTCATCAGTAATAATAGACACAGATGTATTCAGTTTCGTGTTTAATTTGACTGGAGTAATTCATGCACGTTCAACTACCTGTTGAAATGTTTGGTTCGTCTTATGGAGAATATGTAAATTGTTTTCCAATCATTTAACATTCTTGACTAATTTGTAAGCGAGTATTTCGACGATTATCAAACAGTTAATAATCTGCAGGATGCATTGCGTATTGCTGAACTTACTCGTAAAAAATTAGTTGAGTTTCATATCCAAATCACATATTCGTGACTAAGCTCAGAAAAACTGTTCCGTAAAAATGACTACAGAAAAATATCTATCATTCATTCATTCATAAACATAAGAAACTGAAGTTCAGCCACAATAATAAGTGCTACATTGAATATAATAATGACTAATTTCTGAAATTTAACCATAAACCATTTCTTTTGATCAAATATAAACAAAATTTGTATGATATCAAAGACACAGACTGTTTAAGCTCTCGTATATGAAATTTGAAACACCTAGAACACCTAGAACGCCATACCTACTTTAAACTTTTAAAATATTTCATTAAACTTCAATCGAATTTTAATTAAATATGATTGAAATTATATTAAATTGTGAAATAAACTGAGTGCAATAAAACTGAAATCGATTATATTGACAGAAAATGATTAGAAATGAAAAAGTATGACATTTTACTACAAATTGGTTGTCTGTTATAAAACAGGTATATATTTAGCCCAATAAAGGCTATAAAATTAACAAAATAGTCCGTCAGGTATTTACGGAAAATCATTCTGATGCAAATTCTGAAATGAATAATCAATCAATCTTCACGAAAGAGCATTATTGGTGCCTGTAAGTATTGATAAAAATTTTCATTAGGATTAGATTTTATTGTATGTGGCCAATACTAAATGAAATTACTATCAAAACTGATAGTGCTGGTTTCTGTGAGATTCTCACTATAAAAGATTTACGAAACTGTGAAAAGTGTTTCGCATTAGCTTACTCGAACAGAAATGATTCCATCTTTATATAATGAACGACTATCGATCAGTGATCAGGGACTCCAGGGTTGCTCTTTCCTACTATAGTAAAATGAAGCTAGTTTGATTGAAATGTTGGCCTAACAACCTACCGAGATGACATCGTGATAATTACTCAATCGAAAATCAACTTATGTCCGAAATGAAGTATAATGTATGGCCTATTAGGAAGATAGGAAAATATTACGTCAATTTTGTTTATATAAATGCATCTTATAATATCGAAGGACTCATTATCCAACTAGCATCAATAAACCACTTTCATGTACGTATCACAGATGTACCTACCTTGACACTGTTATGTTCATAATGATGATGACTTCTTTCCTCAAGAAGATATCATCTATAATCTATAGGATCGACAGAAAACGAATATCAAAAATAAACACCTACGAAAGCGGCCACTGGTGAACCCAAGGTTCTACGACATCGACCGCCGACGAGATTCTTTCCCTGCAGCTTTGACTGCAATATAAGTAGATGAAAACTAGAGCCCAAACACAACGCATTCATGATTCAACACCATACAGCGCTGTTTCGAGCCGTCATAGGTCATAGGTCTTGTAATACCTAGCAAAAGCTATGTATAGTATATATTCTGGCTTCGGGAAATAGATATATTTCTTTTGATTCAGAATTTTAAACGCGTCCTGTGTCTCATACAATGTAACATCTTCGGCCAGACCGTGAGAGTCTGTGTTTTGTCCAAACGCACCGTCATGAAAAATATTGACTTATCGAAATTAAGAAGAGAGGCGAGGGAGTTTTTGCGAGATCCACAAGGAATAGGTCACGAGGACCCCTCGAGACAAAATCGGGGGGGTCAACCCTCAGCCTTCGAGGCTGAGGATGGTGGCCTAAATAGGGAAGTTATTTTTTCAAACACGTGGTGCGAAATTTAAAGGAAATCAATAGCGAAATCGTGAGCCGGTATTGGATACAGGGAAGTTTAAAATAAAAGTTTTGATGTTGAAGACACACCAGGTCAACGGAACCTATGGGTTGGCCATGAACTAGCAAATAGGTGTTATGTAAGTGATTTTTTCTGTTCATATACTAATTAGTTGATATTGAGAGAAAGAGATAGTTCACATATTACTTGGTCTGATTTCACTTGCTATTTGCAAAGAGGTTATATATTGTTGGGTTCCTAGTGTGTGTGGGTTGTTTAGTTAGAATTCAGATTACAATTAAAAAAAAGCTAATTTAAGGTTACACACCACTATCCCTAAACCATAAGTAAAACTAAAAGTATTTATTGAGTTGGTACGTTTGTAGTTGTTCAAGAGATTAAATCAATAGTGAATAACACAGTCGAATTGGCGGCGTTTTCGTCATTCTGTTTTCTTTTATTCCATGAAATTTAACTTTTTTTTTATTTTACACGTTTTCATTTTTGTTTTGTCCGCTAAGTCATTTTTTCTCATCATACTTTATATTTGAAACCTCGGACTTTCATTTTCTCTTTGACTGAGAAAAATACCATTATCGTAAAGTAAGATGAAGTTAGGAAACAAAAATTAGAGACTTCTTAGCCAATCTATCCAGAAGAGAATATCAAATAAGAAGTAATTTAAAAATAATTTCATTATGGTTAGAGCATATTCAGCATCTTTCTGGAACGATATAATAAGAAAGAAATATAAGTAGGTAGTCCAAATGATCAGATTTCACAAGACTGGTTCTTCGTGCAACCAGCGGAACTAACTAAACATCAAGCCCTTGAAATGAAAAAAAGGAAACCTTTTTAAAAAAATATCATTAAAATTCCTTATGGTGACAACGGTGGAATAATAATGATATTTGAAACAGTACTTTATATAATCTCTTGTATACAGTCTATGACCAGCTATTTCACTGATGAGCCCAGTCAGTAGTGCTCACAGCGGGATTGTATAGTATATACCGAAAGTCCCGCATGAAAAAAAAAATCTAGTTAAAGGCTACGTCATTACAGTCTCATAAGTGATGTTAGGCTGAACTACAAATGCGTAGTTGGACTCAGCCTGAGTGCGAAAGATCGACGACATTTCCCCTCACGAAGACACATCTATGTGATCAACAGAGAACTCAATCCTCGAATATCATAGATAAATGAGATTTCCAAGGCGGTCAATTATAAAGCCAGAGTTTACCATGTAGATACCGCCAACGAGATACGTCCTCGTCAATACGTCCTCGTCATAGTTGAAAACTAGAGCCCAAACACAAATGCGTAGTTGAACTCAGCCTGAGTGCGAAAGGTCGACGACATTTCCCCTCATGAAGACACATCAATGTGATCAACAGAGAAGTCAATCCTCGAATATCATAGATAAATGAGATTTCCAAGGCGGTCAGTTGTAAAGCCAGAGTTCGACATGTAGGTACCGCCAACGAGATACGTCCTCGTCAAGGCAACTACATAGTTGAAAACTAAAGCCCAAACACAACGTATTTATGATTCAACACCAGATGGCGCTATTTTGATCCGACATAGGTCTCGTCAGTGGTGCTAGGTTTAACCACATCACATACTAGCATCAATAACTGGCGATTGCAGAGTGTATTTCATCCCCATAAGGATTATATTCACAACGTTTCGAGAAAGTATCATTTGCCATCTTCTGGTGATGTCTGAAGTTTAGTTGTAAAACTACCGAAAATACACCATTTTAACTCTTCTAGAAGAAAGAGAAGTATTGAATTTTCACAACACTGCCCGGTGGTGTAAAATTTCCTGAATATCAGTCATATCTACATCTGATTTTCTTTCCATATCAGAAACGAAGATGATGTCAATAAGGGATTGAGAGTGGGCAGTTAATCGGAAAGGCTTCTCGATGAGCTGAAAGAGATCGGTCGTGAGTTAGCAGGTTTATATTTATACAACCGGCATCCAGAAGAAAATCACATGAAGGAAGTAGGTTAGCCAAGCTGTCTTCGAGTTCGTTTAAACCAGAAGTTTCTAGTCTCCGTTCTTGAAAGTACTAGGCCCGCCCGCTGCCTCATATAAAAGCGCGCGCGCCATCCAGCCAGTAATGTCATTCGACGATATTACGAAAACAAGTGAATTTAGTTAGCGACTAGCTAGGTAAAGTGCTGTACATGCGGTGGTGAATACTGTGAGTGGTGTCATTAGCAAGTTTTCAATACTCGATTCTTTACTTCGGCATTTTGAAGACAAAATTATGTCGGAAGCAGCGCCCGATCCAGCTATTTCGCCGTTCTGGGCAAAATAATATTTGCCGCCTTTTACACATGCGTTATTCCATAGATGATATAATTTTAACCTATTTTGCCACCCCTCATTTTTGCCGCCCCGGGCATTTGCCCGGTTTGCCCCCCCCCTTACATTGGGCGCTGGTCGGAAGCAAAAAAGAAGAAACAAATTATATAAAATATGGATTTATTGAAAATCCCACAAATCCATCTTCGCCTATGTGCCTTATTTGTCAAAAATATTTTCGAATGAAGCGATGAAACCCTCAAGGCTACAAGATCATTTGAATAAAATGCATTCAGACTCCGAGATTCCTACAATATCTCCTTGCTAATTGCTCAAACAGATAAACCTCACACTATTAGAGAGGATTTAATTTTACCGGCAATAAAAGAAGTAATAACTTCTGTGCTCCATAATCCAGCGGCAGATATTATCCGAAAAATTCCTTTCAGCCATAGTTCCGTGCAGTTGCGTGTTAGGAATCACACGTTAAAAGGTAAACCTTGTTAATCATTAGCTCGCACAAATTTCGACTTCTGAGGGTTGTCGTTCGTAGGGGTGCGACAGCTGATTAACGGAAAAATAGATTTTAAAGAGAAACAGATTTCTTTAAACAAAGAAAGACGAATTGATGAGATGGCTGAAAACATTGAAGAGTCATTGTGCAATCATCTGAAGACTTCTAAGTTCTCAATTCAGTTAGATGAGTCCACTTTACCAACCAATGAAGCATTGTTGTTGTCATACGTGAGGTTTATTAAAAATGAGAAAATATATCAAGAACTACTATTTGCCAGAAATTTAGAGACGGATACAAAAGGAGAAACCATATATGGAAACATTTTGTAATAAGAAAGAAAATCCACTGAAGAATATTATATCAGCTGCTACGGATGGCGCTCCGGCTATGACAGGACGTCACAAAGGCTTCATGTGTACTTAAAAATTAAAATTCCAGATGTGCTCGCTGTACATTGCGTCATTCATAGGCATATTGAGCGCCTCTCTCAATTGGTGCGATATATCATCAAAGCAGTCAATAAAATCCGAAACAGCTCTTTAAATGACAGATTCTTTAATCAGCTTTGTGTTGCTAGTGATGAAGATTTTCAACAGATTGCTATTTCACACAGAAGTGCGTTGTTTATCAAGAGGTAACTGTCTGACTCGATTTTACAGTGTATTTGAGTCTGTAATAGAGTTCTTGGAAAACAAAAAAAGAATTGCACGACGACATCATCACTTCAAAGAATGATATTTTGACAGACCTGTATAAATTATGTAATGATGTCAATCTCCAAATTCAAGGTGACGACTTGAATTTTATTAAAACAAAAAATGTCGTTGCTGCTTTAGTAACCAAATTGCTCTTATACAAGAATAATATCGGCAGTTTCGGAGTTTCGCAATTTCCCTAATTTTTCAGCAGTATCCTTCAACAACGACGACTTGCTAGTTTGATGCCAACATTTGGAGAACCTCCACAGTGATTTCGCAGAACGATTCCAGGACGTTTTAAAATTGAAAATACCGGACTGGATGTTGGATCCTTTTTCAAATGTCAACACAGCAGGATATCACCCCAGCTGGAAGAAGAACTCACAGAACTGATAACGAACGAGTAAATAAAAATAAAATTCAAAAATGGATACCAAGAATTTTGGCTACAAATCCCGCAATTATACGCTGGATTGTGGTCCATCGTTCAAAGATTTTTGATAGCTTTCCCATAATCGTATTTGTATGAACGTAATTTAGTGCTGTGGCAACGTTGCGAACTAAAAAGAGAAATCGGATGCAGATTACCGAACGCGGTGACTTACGGCTGTTTTTAAATAAATTCGAGTCTGATATCAACAAACTTGTTAAAAATCATCAAATTCATCCTTCACATTAGATTAGTTTTAAAATTCAAATTGAAATTTTTGTTTTAATAACATGAATAAAAGTTTTCCTAATATTACAAAATGGTGTTTTACATTACTCTCATCAGAAAGTCTTATTTTCACATGACACACATAATTTAATTGTTAAAATAATGACTGCGATTGTGATTCTTAAAATGTAGTATAGTAAAAAAAGTTGGTTGGACGCTAGAAAATAATGAATTCTCGAAGTGGCCGGTAGACAAAATAAGTTTGATAACCTCTGGTATAGAGTGTTTGCTTCTATACGGTGGTAGTAGGTACCTACACCTACTTATTGAAAGTTAAATACTGAGCCATTATCAGATACTCTACTTCCATAACAGAAAGCCGGAAAAGGAGCAAAACGGGGAGATTTACGGTTATTTCTAACAGAACTGAGGCGAAATATTGATAATTTGAATTTCCTGTCGTCAATCCATCAACAAGGAAATCTCTCCCGTTAAAATTATGACTATTTTGTGATTGTCATTGTAGTGTAGAAGTTGTGTTATTGAAGTTTGATTTCAATTACATTACGACTGAGTAATAGTGTAATACCTAATTATATATTTAAACAAATAACACAAGAAAAAATACTATTTTTGTTTTTATTTTTACCACATCGAATGGAAAGTTTTCTAAATAAAATAAGTGAGAAATTATTAGTTTTTTGTGCTGTGAGTAGATGTCAAAAAAGTAAAGTAAAATGGAATCACTTTTTTGATTGACTAATAACTTCAACTTTTTGACATCAAGAGTTTTTATTGATTATTTTCACCATCACATCAAGGGAAATGATTATGCACTTTACTTTCCAACGTGAATTTTATTATGTGATCAAATAATTATACGAATATAATTCAAATTATTCAGAAAAGAGTTGATGTCATTTGAGTTGCAGTCCCAGCTCGCGAATATATTGTTAGCATATACCACCATTTCTTTGAATTATTATGGTAACTCTGGATGTATATTTTCTTAAAATGTTCAATGAGAATATTCCTCAGAATTGGTGAGGAGGAAGAACCCATTTCCATTTCAAGTTCTTGTTGGTGAAAATCCTCTTTGAACTTCATTACACTTCATCAGATTCTCTATTGATTTCGCTTTGTTTATTTGTTGAATTGTGGAAGGTTCAATACCTAAAAAACAGCAGAAATAATTTTTATGAAATGTAAATGTGTTTTCCCTTTCATATTTGAAACTTGATGTATTCTGGAATGCATTCAGGCTGAATGGACTGTGAATATAGATTCAGTTTGTATACTGAAAGATTTGAAAATAAATCAAGTTCATTTTTAGCATAGGTTCGTGCTTTATAAAAATTTTGGAAAAAAATCATGAATAAACCTTACAATGTACTTTTATCAAATATTCAAATATTCTATCAAATAAATTACTGAAAGGTATTTGCAACCCGCAATATTTCCAAACAACTCACGAATATAGAGGTAAATCAGAAGTTTATTATACATTAGGAAGTAAATATTGAAGTTTTGATGTTTTTTTTTTAATAACTTTCAGCTTTTACATCCAAGTACATGAAAGTATCGAATAGAAAACAAATGGATTATATATAAACTATCAGTTCAAATTTAGGGCTATTTTCTCTCTAATGACATTATAAACGTGGTGGCAAGAATCGTTGAAATTTCGTATATCCCCTATATAGGGCCCCTGATTTCATTGTATTTTGGAACATCATACGATACGAAATTTTGTGAAAAGTATCGATATTCGATGATATCGACAGACATATATCGAATATCGTACATGAAACAATGGATACCTACAAATATCGTATCTATTACTCTTCCCTACTTCGTGCACCACTGTCAGTAGTCCAGTAGTATCACAATTACTATTCTGTGGTTTTGGTAGTGGTAGTGGTAGTGCCCCTTTGCTATAAACAGCAAAAAGTATACAACGCAGCAGCTGCTGCCTCTTTATTGTTTCGTCGAATCAATATTTCATTGCTGTGAGAAGCTAACATAAAAACAACACTTAATTTTTAACTTGACTACCGAATAAGATGTAACCAGTAACCAGTGTCAAATCTCCTGGTTACTAGTCGGGTTTTTTCGAACCATATTTCTGATGAGTCTGTGACCATACTCTAAATATACGTGGCTTTTAAACTCGTCTGTCAAAAAAAGATAGTTTTTGATGACGTTTTAAATTTCATGCAGCCGTCAAGTCAATCTTTCAAGTCTCTGTGCAAAACATGGCAAACGTTTATAACTCAATTTTAGCACAAGCTACAGAAACTGTTGCTGAAAAGGCGAAAAATGTCACTGAAAGAACTCCTGGTACCCCTGAAGGAATGGCTGTAGCTTATGGAAGTCTTGTGATAATGGCTTTATTGCCCATATTCTTTGGTTCCTATAGATCTGTTGTCTACCATAAGGAAAATGTATGAACCATATTTTTGCCACTATTTTATTTCTAAATGTTAAATATGTTTCAGAAACCGGAGAAAATGACGAAGAAAGATGCAGCAATATTTCCAATTATGGCTTCATGTGCCCTTTTTGCACTCTATATAGTCTTCAAATTATTTTCAAAGGAGTATATCAATCTATTATTGACGGGATACTTCTTTTTCCTAGGAGTCTTAGCCCTCACTCATTTACTAAGGTAACCCAATAATTAAAAGTAGATAACATGTTCATAAAAGTATTAGGATTGAATTTACTTATGACATTTAACACTATCTGCAGTAGACTCGTGCAGCAATCTTAATTATGTTTACAAGTTACAAAATTCATATTTTTCATTATTTACTTCTAAAATCTATAACTTGTACACATACGTATTATGAGTATGCATTTTGTATAAGATAATATATATGCTCTTGCAGGAGTGTTTCCATTGAAAATTAATGATTAACTTCTTATTTTGAATGATGACTGAGTGCCTGAATTCATCCTTATATACCAGAACAAATGGTTATGTTGAAAATAGAAAGTACCTAAAGTGGATTTACAACTTATTCTTTCAACGGTGGCCTTGGTAAATGTTCGTTTTTTGGCACACACTATTTTTTGAAAAATTTTCAATTAGATTCATGTATTTTTATCCGCCGATCACGATTCAGAAGTTGAAACTTGATGCTTTGGTTTATTCTCGGAGATACATCACGAAAAAGTAATCAAGTTTTTGTAATAAAACTTGTAAAATGACTTTTTTTTTATGAGATAGAAATATAAGGAATGCCACCTTCTTTGATCTCTTTGTCCTCTCTACGTGTGTTTCACCAACAAAGTTGGCGTTTTCAGGCAATGAAGAAAACTGATGATCCTAGTTGCAGGAAGATGTCATTCAGTATATTATTTAGAACATGATTCCCTAAAAATGGTGAAATAGAAGTTTTCATTGTGTGAAAACATTTGAAATGGGTAAATAAGAGTCAGCTGGCATGTGATTGTGGAAAGAAGGTATCATTTCACAACATTTTATTACCAAAAGTTAGCTCTTAAAGTAGTCAATTTTTTTATTTATCAGCTGACAAAAATATCGGTCTAATTTTCAAGACTATTATGTGCCAGAAAAAACAACATTTACCATACCCTTCATTTCATCACAAATAACAAACTAAATAACCAAACACGTCATTGAATAAAGTCACTTGAAATTTTAGTGTGATGTTGATCTAAGTGAAGGCAAAGAAAATTGTTACAATTTTATGTATACTCTACACAAGTTATAGATGTTAAATTAAGAAAATGATATTATAAAAGAATCACAAAAATCTTCTCTTTGACAACAGGTTGAGGATTGAGTACCACTGTCATTGATTTTTTTTCAATTATTTTTTTAATAAAAATCAGGAAACATTCCCAGATTGGCTATTTTGAATTAAACTTTACTAGTTGTATATCGATTTATGACTTCAAATGATACATTTCAAATGATGAAGCATTTAGTGGCCTAAATCAGTAAACCCTGATTTATTAAAAAGATATCACGAAAAGTTTTTTCTTTTCGGAAAGTACTTTCAGAAGAAATATTTTGTTTTATCATTGGATAAAAGTATTCGTTTCATTTGATATTGGAAAAATCAAATCTATTATGAAAGTAATTTCAAAAGAGTTTTTTATTTTATCATAAAATGGAATATTTGTGCCATTTGAAATTAGAAATGGCAAAATTTCTAATTTTAATAAGATAATAGTTTAAAACATACCATATAAGCTGCCTTAGATGCTTTTCAAAATGAAAAAACTATGAAAAAAAGGCAAAATGTATGGAAGTTTAATTAATAAGATAATATACATACCATAGAAGCACCCACAAATGCTTTCAAGATTAAAAACGCTATGTAACAACTAATTTCAAATCATTTCTAGCCCACTTGTCAGTAAATTGGTACCAGCTGCAATACCAAACATTCCATTCCATATAACATTCAAACAAGGAGAAGGTGAAGCTGCTCAATATATTATCGACTACAGGTTTTCAACTTATGATGTAGTTTCTCTAGCTGCATGCTCTCTTGTTGGGGCTTGGTACTTAGTTCAGAAACACTGGGTAGCAAATAATCTTTTTGGATTGGCATTCTCAATAAATGCTGTTGAATTACTGCACCTCAACAATGTTGTTACGGGCTGTATTTTACTGTGTGGATTGTTCTTCTACGATATTTTTTGGGTCTTTGGAACAGATGTAATGGTTACTGTAGCAAAAAGTTTTGAAGCACCTATCAAACGTGAGTATGAATAAATAAAATTGACAAGAAAAATAGGATTATCAATATCAGAAAAGCATTTTGTGTAAAAATATATTGAAAAACTATTGTAATAATGATCATCTACATTGGAACTACCTAATATACATACAGTTGAAAAACGTTTAAAAAATCACCTCAGAAGTGCAATGAGAAGAGAACATAGGCTTCTCTACTTACAAGGGAATTTACAGAAATGGAAATGCACACAAATTGTTATATTTGTGCCATGTGCCAGTGTATGCATTTTGAAACTCTCTTGGCTTGTACCATGTGATATAGGAAGAGACAAATCCTACAATGGATTGGAGGTTGGCATTAAGTGTCCACAATATGTACACTCCAAAATAGATTTCAAAAGACCAACAAAATATTCTACCATCTTAGAGTTGTCTACCTTCAAATATTTCAACAGGACTCTACCTTTCTTCGATGTTCCCAATATTGTTTGAAATGTGCCATATTTCCCAAGTTCATTATTTACACTTTTAAAATGAATTGTTACAGTTACAGATACTGTAAATAAGTTTAGTCATTTACACCCTCAATTTCTCTAATACGTTTTACTTCAAGTTAATTTTAAATAATCTACCACACATTTACATTCCACCTGTAAGGTAATCCACTTTGTGCATTTAAAAAAAAATCATTATTTTCTGTAAATTGTGAATTCATGTTTGTCAAGAAAAAAATATGGGAATAAAATCTCAAATGAAATGAAGGAAAATGTCCAATTCATAATATTGAGCATATTTGAAGAACTAGAAAATTAATAATTCAAAATAAAATCGCAAAATATTCATCTCTCCCAACTACCTATACCATAGGTTCTGGTAAATGCCTACCGGAAAACAACTACTTATCCGGCTAATACAACACTGGATATTGAATTATATCAGACAGACATTTATGCGAGATACCTCACAGAGGTTAGTTTCGAAGATGTTTCTCGTTCATCAAGCAGTAGGTATTAACTCGCATCAGTGCAGGAAAAATCTGTTTCAAGCATCAAAGTGTCTGAGACTCGATTAATTTCAATGCAGACTGTATGTATGAAAGAGATAGATTATTGACTAATAATAGCTCCATCTCGTGAACAAACCCTCAACCGGGAAAGAAACATCCGAATGACCCTTTTCAAAATTTATTTATTTATTCAACGGGTACCCCCCAATTTTTCTACATTATATTAACCTTAGAAAGTTAACTATTCTTGTATCTATATATCTAATAAATCAACCTACATAAAGAAAATTAAAATAAAATAGTCTTATAAATCTATACCACTTAGAGTATATGATGTGCTGTTGATTGTTATCAAATAAAGTCAGAGAGGATGACGATTCTTATTTGGTAACACGAAAAGTCCAGAGCTTTTAGGAAGGTTTCAATGTTTCAGCGGGAATTTATAGAGACTAGTTGTTTGACCATTCTATCTGTGATTGTAACTTAACTGACAAGCGTTATCTTAATTTTTTGGAAAGTATGTGAAAAAAATATGTGGTTTCACCATAATGGGGCATTACCATTTTCCTAACAATTGGTCTGCAATTTCTCCACTTTTTTATCACATTCATCAAAATGAGTTTTTACATATTTTCATGAATAATGGGAAAATAGTAAAATCAAAAGAATTTATTTATGTGTTGATCAGACAGTAGCCTGGTGATTAGTGATTTCACTCATGAGAAAACCACTATTGTAAAGCTAGTTTTATCTCAATTCTTACCTGTACTAGGAATCCGTTATAAGGTAAGACCTTGTTCGGTTTGCAAATTCTCCACTTGTTTTTTTTACATTCATCAAAATGAGTTAAGTTCAACAACTGATACGTCTTACTTGAGTTAAAAGAAAACAGAACAAAATCACAGTAATCAAAGACTGGTTTTTTCCATCTCCTGAAGTCGCCAACTTGGTTGGTGAAACGTGCGTTGAGAAGATAATTGCATTTCTGGTGATCAAGAAAAGTGGTTGTTTTTAGTTTTATTTTACGCCAGAGGTTCCACTTCTACTTAATAAAATGGACTCATCATTATCATTCAAAAAATTTAATATTCACTATTCACTATTCTAGCTTTATACATATTTCCATGTCTTGTCTACATCAAAATGATTCATAAATTGCAACAATGAATGTGTGACTACAAAATACGACAATCTCCTCATGCCACAGTATCGTCTAATGATCATCTATAAGTATTGTGACTGTGCCTGTATGGCTCTTCAATCATCTACCACCATATATGAGAAACCTGCATATAAATAATATAAGAATAAAGCTTTTCTTATTAGTGTTACATTCATCATAATGAAGTATTGAGCAAATGAACTGAGTGATGAAGACCTGCGTCTAATGGCCAATAACAGTAACAGTCTGAATAATACAGGTAAGGAGGCAATTGCGCCGGTGCCCCCCTCCAATTTATGCCTATGCCCTGAACCAAATTCTAAAGCCCCACTGGTCAAACTGAAATTATTTGTAATTGTACAGAAATTTTGAGACGTGTGATGTTGGTAATGTATGTTTTTAAAAGTACTCATTGAATGGCATAGGAACATAAAAAATGAACCCCAGAAATGTGAGTTTTTGCGAATTTCAAATTTATGTTCTACCTAAACTTTAACTGTATTAATCTGAGTTAGCTTGTATAATCGAAATTGAACAAGATAACTCCAGCTAATTGTGAGTTTTCATCGGCTGGAAATGATACAAATAAAATAATCATTGTAAAATATGTATTTTTTTACAGTTGTCTTCCCACAAGATCTTCTCCAGAATGGCATGTCGGCAAATAACTTTGCGATGTTAGGATTAGGCGACATTGTTATTCCTGGTATTTTCATTGCTCTTCTTTTGAGATTCGATCACAGCTTGAAGAGGCAAACCAAGACTTACTTTCATGCTTCCGTTATTGCTTATTTTCTGGGATTGATGGCGACGATTTTCGTTATGCACGTATTCAAACATGCACAGCCTGCTCTTTTGTACTTAGTTCCTGCCTGCATTGGAACACCACTTGGATTAGCTCTTCTAAAAGGAGATTTAACTGCAATGTTCAAGTAAGTTGAAAATTTTGTGTAAACGGTGAAAATTTCATCTGGCAAAGCTTCTAGAAACAAAATGATTGCTAAAGCAACTAGTTTTTTTAGAATAAAATGTTCTATCAAGTTATTTCTCATATCCCTGAGAAATAACTCGACATAAAATATCCCTTTTAACATAAAATATCCTCATTTTGTGTATTGTATCTTTATGAACAAATTTTCAGCTATTCATTTATAGTCAAATGCTTTATTGTCGTAAAAGTGTTTAAAAGTAAAATAAGATTGTTTTGGTTCTTGAGCAAAACCAACACTTTTATGACAATAATGCATTTTTGACTATAAATGAATAGATGAAAATTTGTTCATAAAGATACAATACACAAAATGAGGATAGTTATGATTACATAAAAGTATCAATACAATAAAAAATGTGAAAAATAAATATAAAATAAACATTTTTTAAAAAGTTCCATTAAAATACTTGCTCAAACTACAATAGGGTCTATCAGTGAGAGAATCGTCACTACTTTTTTAAATTGTAATATGCTTAGGTGTGCAGATCTACTATTCAATGGTAAGTGGTTAAATAATTTACCCTCCATTATATTGTATCAAATCTTCGATTAAATTCGAGGAGGAAATTGGGAGTCTGAAACTATACTTACTACTGCGAAGGTCATGAGGCGTGGAACCAAAGTCAAAACTTTGATTTTTGTTTGTAAATCAGACAAACTCTCCAGAATAAACAGTCCAATGACTGGTAACAAAATTTTCTGCTACCAGAATAGATAATATTTTTACGAACATTGATGAAGCACAGAGCTCTGCCAGTACATATGAACCTTGTTTATCAGATCATAAATGTATAAGTTTTCAATATAAAAATAGTTGCATTTCTGTTGGGAACAATATTCTAATGAGACATAGAGTAATAAATACAAATAATATTAATAACTACAAACTAATTTTGTCAAACCGTGATTGGAAAGAATTTTATCAAACTAACAATACTGAGGTGATGTGCAGCATTTTGTCAAATAACATTATTAATAGCTATGAAGCAGCTTTTCCCATCAGAGAAATAAAGAAATTTGAGAAACCAAGAATAAAATACACTAAAAATGACCCCTCTATGAGGGAAATATATAGGGAAATGAAGAAGCGGTATAGACTAGCAATTAAGACTGAAAAAATATCACACAACTCACGCCTAATCATGAATGCAAAGAATAAGCAAAGAATGGCATGGTCACTCATAAAACCTACTATGATCACTTCTCCTAACCCCCAAATATTGCTGGATGACTTCAATAATTACTTTTGTAACATTGACAAGGAAATTGTCCAAAAATTAGAGTCTAATGGCGATACATATATCGAATCAATACAGAATAACAGTGTAGCCTTTTCATTTTACTTAACTCCGGTAACAGAATTAGAGATAATTACCGTGATTGACAGATTAAGCACATCAAAGTCAAGAAATAAATATGGGCTAAATAGCGACTCACTGAAATTTGCAAAAGACGAATTAATCAGCCCCATAACGTTTTTCATCAATACCTGTTTTGCAGAAGGTGTTTTTCCAGAGATTCTTAAACTATCCAAAGTTATACCGATTTTTAAAAAGGGTAACAAAAATAATATCAGTAATTACCGACCCATCTCCCTAGTCCTTTTCTATCAAAATTGCTTGAATTGGCTTATAAAATCAGACTGATCAACTTTTTAGAGAGAAAAAAATGTACTGAACCCTAAACAACATGGATTTCGTGAGGGAAAGTCTACTATAACTGCACTTGTAGATATGATTATTCACATCACAGATGAATTTGAGAAAGGAAATGTGACACTAGCATCTTTTTTGGACCTTTCCAAAGATTTTGATTGTGTGTCACATGATATTCTTAATAAAATTGGAAAGTTATGGTGTCAGAGGAAATGCTTTTTCATTCATTCAGAGTTACCTTACAGGAAGATATCAGTGTACCTCCTCAAACGAAAAGGTATCATCCAAAAGGGAAATTACATGGGGAGTTCCCCAGGGTTCAATCTTAGGTCCCATACTATTTATTATTTATGTTAATGATATAACTCATTTCTTATCGTCAAAACATGTTGAATATGCTGATAATACCACATTACTAGTTTCAATGAGAAACTATGATCAGAATATTGAATCGTACACCCTCAAAAGTGCTCAGGAATATTTCACGAATCTAAGATTGTGTCTAAATAATGATAAAACAAAAACGTTACTCTTTACTCTGAATTACAACTTAACCCTGGAGGACAATTTGCCGGTAAAATGCCTGATTTTTTAATTGTCACACAAGAGAATAAACTCTACTCTACTCTACTATTGAGAGTGAAAAGATTTCTACAGAACTCTCTAGACTTGGCTTGGCACAAACATATCATAGCCCTTTTCTGCAGTATCATCACAGAAGAAAGAAGGGTTGCATTGCATGCTCCCCAAAATGGTATTCCATATAGTGTATCAGATTCAATTAGCGCATGGTAAACGGTTTCCGCATGTGTGGAAACCGAGCTCATTAGAACTTTTCTCACTGAATAACATCTGGAGGCAATCTTACTCTTCAGTTGTCTGACATTTTCATCAAATTGGAACTTATTGTCAATGAAGACAACTAGAAATTTATTATTTAAATTATTTTGTAACATATCATTGTCTATTGTAAGTTCATCAAACAAGCATTTGAACGATAATATTATTTGTTTTTGAAACATTAAATTAACGTCTCACCAACTTTTTACCTTTTCTAAATCTGATGTTACTTTTTCATGTATCTCTGATAAGATACATCACAATATTATCATCGTATCATCTGCAAAGTGAAACTGCCAGATAGATCAATCATAGTGATGTCATTGATATATAATAGAAACAGAACCGGACCTAACACAGAACCCTGTGGTACACTATAATTGCTCTGCTCTCATCTGATTTCGTCCGAAAAGATATGATTCAAACTAATTGTATGTCGCCCCTTCACAGCAGTTTCAATGAAGTTTTTCTAGTAATATTTCATGTATAATGCAAAAAATCGTTCGGGTTACATCACCAGCATTTATTACTGAATAAACTTTATATATTGAAGAGAAAACTGCATCATATGTATCATCATATCATCATATGTCTGGAACCCAAACTAATTGTGGCTCAAACTATTGTGCAAGTTCATGAATTCATTCAAACTTTTTTTGGCTAACTTCTCAATAATATCAGCTAGGGTTGATTTATCCATTTTCATGTTTTAACCATTTCACTTATCAAACACTTCCAATAATACATTGTGAAATGACAAAAATTAATATGTGTGATTGATGACTTGTTTATTTTATGGTAATTCATGATCACATAATGAAATGAATAAAAACACTTCTGTCTAATAACCACTGGTAGATTTTATTTATACGACCGGTTTCGAGTTTGACTCCAATGTTAAGTATAAAACTTGATAATGGAGTCAAACCCGAAACCAGTCATATAAATAAAATCTACCAGTGGTAATTTTACAAAAGTGTTTTTATTCATTTCATTAAAACAAAAATCAATCATATTCGGACATTTTGGTCTCCTAGTCAGTCCAGAGGCAATTCTAATAGAACCTATCGTAGTTTGAACGACTGAACAATCTCCCATGCTTACTTATGGTATGTTTTTTGGTGATTCTGAAAGAATAAAACACGTTACTGTTTCATGATCAGATAATCTAGATTCTAGACAGAATAACTGCATGACACATTTTGCTTATCTAAATTACTACAGATATAATCAATTTGTAACGCAGAAAATCGAGAAACGCGCGTGTCTGGACCAACGTGCATACTCAAGTCAAATGATAAAAGTAAATTTTTTTTTAGTGACTCATTCGCCAGAGATTCATAGTCATTATAGGTTTTTAAATTTTTTTTTTTGAGAGCAGGAACAGTTTGAACCTACTGAAAAATCGTTACCGATATGGGAAAAGTTCAAGTTATTCTCTTGATTTTTTTCCTAGGATAATGTTTGAAGCATTTTTTGCAATGCTATGAGTATTAAGCTTTTCACCCTTGAACCTAGTGATCTCCAAGAAAGAGGTATCTCTTCGGCATAGCAGTTTAACTTATTAACATATTCATTTAGTCCTATATTCAATTAATGATTAAGTTCATCAACGCTGTAATTTTTTCCATATGATATTTACTCAACCTGAAATAATTTGACCCTGCCAAAACTGTAATATAATAATGTAAGATGAATTTTTTGATAGATTCAAAATATCAATATCTTTAAATACATATTCAAATAATGTTTCTGGTTTGACAATAGATTGCCTAGTTAATTTATCTCTATATTTTTTAGTCGACATATTTCCAAAACCATATCCAAAGTCATCGCATTAAATAAGGATTTGGTTTTTCAGAATGCCCTGATTTACATAGAATTCGTTTGCAGATGCCCTTTTTTTATGTCGGCATCTGTTAAACTACGACTTTTTCTTGAAACTTCACTTGAGGTTGCATACTTCAATTTCTCTCTAACTTTCCTACTGAATAACTTTTCGTCCTTGTGTCTTCTTGAAGAGCTAGGTCCTGGTTGGAATTGAATATTGCATTTTGAATTTTGAATCATTTCTGATTTCAGTAAAAAATATGTTGTCTCACATTCTGGATTTTTTTTATATTAACTAATGTTCTGAGAGAATTTCTGATGATATTAGCATTTCTTTATTGATTTTGTTGAGTTCACTAAAATCTAAATCCTAAGTTGAATCAGTATCAAATCGTATCTTTCCAAGGTAAGTTTTGTCAGTTCATGTCTTGTCCCACATTCTCAATTTCTTTTATATTAACTAGTGTTCTAAGAGATTTTTTGTTGATATTAGCATTTCTTTGTTAATTTCGATGAGTTCACTAAAATCTAAATCTGAAGTTGAATCAGTATCAAATCGTATTTTTCCAAGGTAAGTTTTGTCAGTTCGCGTTCATGGTTTTATATCTTTTTTATAATGTCTTTCTCTAATCTGGCACCTTCATCTTGAAAATCGATTAAAGCTTTTTTCAGTCTTCTTATGTAGACATCTTCTTTGTTCTTTCTTATTAGTCAGTGGGCTATGCTTGAAGACTGGCAGTAAACAAATCTAAAGAAATGAACTTTAAACGTTCAAGCCAGTCTCGAATATACCTACACAGTAGGTTGAATGCTAAAGTACTGAGCATAATAAAAATTTGGGCACTCTTTGCTTTTACAACATTTGAAATGAATAGTCATTTTGAATTTTTGTCTGACTATACGAACTAGATAATTTTTGAATTTATAATGTTTTCTCTACAGAAATTGGTTATCAATCCTTTTAAGAATAACACCGCCGTCAATCTTGTCCCATGGACAATTCTCTTAATAGAATTTCATCCCTTTTGTTTTTTATACGGTTATATTTTCCGCGTTTTTGTATCAAAGTTCACCTTTTATTTTGAACAATAAATTATTATGCACTTTGCTTAAGTCTGCAGATAATTTTGATGCACTAAATTTGATAATGTGTTTAGTGAGAAATAGGAACAATACCAACATTTTTGTGATGAATTTACCTACTGAATTTTATCAAATATCTGGAGAAAAATTACTCAATCACTGTTTGGTGTATATCACAGCCAGTATCGTATATCCACTGTTTGAAACACATCAATTCTGTCACAATGACATTGAAAATATCTAACATCTGGGTGACAGATCTCATTCATTCTATTTGAAATACAGTCGGGTTACTTTGATACATGTCAACGAAATTGTATTAATAATGATAATTTTTCATGTTCAGCCAGCATGTTCAACATTGACAGTATTAATAACCTTCGATTTAAATTCCCTCGATAGGCCATTCCTAAAATTCCATAGATTCAGGCAGACTGAAAGAGGAGTCAACAAGCATAAAAATTAAGGGAATGGGCATTACGATATCTTAATTGTAGCAAAAACAGAACCTATTATGTTAAGAGTGGTATTTCATTTTTATTTTGTTGACATTTTCCATTCTCTATATACTAATGGAAAGGAAAAGCAGAAAGCCAAAAAATATAATTTTCAATAAATATTTATTGCATGGAGCACCTACTTGTTTGTTTGCGAGAGCTATTTTGGATTTACAAATGATGTTTTACACAGGTACGAAGATTCAACTGAAGAGAAAACCGAAGAAAAGAAAAATGAAGACAAGCAAACAAAGCAAGAGGCCAAGAAAGTTAAATAAATTTGTCAGAAAACAACATATTTGAAATCTTCCAAGTTTTTTGATGTCTTAAATAATTTTTTGCACAAAGACTGTGAATCTAAAGTTCATATTCCACTTTGAGAAAAAATATATATTGGTTGTATTTGTCTGAAAAAATGTTCGGTGCAAATCATATTGTTTTTAAAGTTATTTATGATTATGTTTTCTATTAAAATCCTTTTTTGTAATGTTCGTTGTCATTTATTTTTCAAAATCTTCTGAAAATTCAGTTACTGTAAACTCCTAGATAAACTTAACTAAAGTCGTTTCAAAATAGAAGCAATACCGAATTACAGTTATGAAAAATATTGTATGAAATGTATATCTGGAAGAGAAAAGAGATAGAAAATATCCATCCAATAACAGTTAATTCTTGCCAACAAAGTTGAGTTGTCAGACTTGAGTTGAGAAGGTATGGTTAACAGACACTACATACTATAACTGCCACTGCCAGTTTATACAAATAGAGGTAATGATTCAAGAGGAAGGTATGTATAATGCATTAACGTTTTATGGAAAGATGACTGAGTTATCCATATGAAGTTGAAGTGGCCCTACTTCCCATGCAAGCTTTCATGATTACATTGCTTAGTCCCTTTGAGATATAATGACACAATTTCATAGGTCTACAAATAAGGATAGCTTGTTATGCCCATTTTAATGTTTGAAATAATGACCTTGCATTATGAGGGTCATTCAATTAATTCCTAGTATTTTGTTACTGTCCTGTTGACATTTACTACCTGTGTGTAGATCTAATCCTCACTTTTTTTCCTGTAATAGCATAGGCATGCAAACAATGGGCTATTAGGAATTGGACTCTTTAACAGGGTTCATGAAACTCATTCCAAAATTTTTAGTGATGAAGTTCCTATTCCCAATCCTAATAGCCCACTGTTCAAACTTGTATAGGTAGGGAAAAAGGTAAAAATCCGATTTCAGTCATAGATTTCATTTGCCTTAAAGCAAATAATGTCTTGTTTAGTTTGTTGCAGACATCTTTTATTTGCAGATCCCATGATAAGCTTTCATCCAAGTAAGTTCCTAAAAATTTTACTTCGCTACTAATCTTTATTTCGTCAATAGTTTGTAGGTCATCTGGAGCATTATTTTTCCTATTATAGAAATTTACTATTGCAGTTTATGTGGAGTTTAATATTAATCTGTTTCGCTGACACCAGGAGCTAAAACCATCGATTAGGCATTTTACCTTACTAAGCAGTACATCAATATTTTCCCCTGTAACTGTGATAGTGGTATTATCCGCAAACATGGTAAGGTGGCAATCATTCAGATATTCTGACAAATCATTTGCATAATACAAAAAAAGCAGCAACTTATCAAAACTATCATGAAACACTGCTGATACTGCATTTCATTTATTAATCTATCGATACTAATATAAATGAGAAAGTTTGTGAGGATGGATGTATGTTTGTGACTCTTTTACACCTAAATAACTGAACGGATTTAGATGAAACTTTACATAAATACAGCTCATACGTCAGAATCACATATAGGCTACAATTTACAAAGGTTTTGTGTAATTTTGTTCATAATACAACAATAAGTATCAAGTAAGTCGAAAAAATTCTTGCTCCCTGAGAGCTATCTCGGCGTTCGCTGCCTATACAGTTGGAGTGACGTGCAGATTATTTGCCATGAGATTGTTTATCTTTAATAGTTCTAAATAAAAGTCTGCGATAGCATATATCTACCTATTATGTGGTAGCCTCTAATGATTCATAAATACAATTAAATTGGACCTTTCATACAATGCACATTTTAGAATATCTGTCAGTCTTATAAAAACTGATACAATTGTTGTTTTAAGTATTTAATATAGATAAACTTTGTCTTTAGCACTAAGTAATTTGGCAAATCGTTCACAAGTTATCACGAAAAGATTTACTTGATGCAACGCAGTAAGCCATTCCGCGTCGCGTCTACTGTAAGACGACGGGGATGATGCACGGAGGTAGAGAAGCGGTCTAAGCAATGAAGCGCCATCTACGAGAACGCGGGCAGACGTTATAGTTAACATAATTCGATTCTCGAAGCTATTCATTATAATCAATGTATTTTTAAAATCAAAAAAGTAATGTCTTAGAATACTCATGAACAATTTCTCCATCTAGGTCATCAGAACCTGCATTTTTTATTGCTTGAAAAATTTTGGATTCTTTCTGTCATACGCATTATTCGCAAAGTTTTCTCTAGGTGTCTCGTTTGTTGAAAACAACATCCTACCTGTTATCCACTCTCAACTCAAACTTTTCTCATTCATTGGCGTAGATTTTGAAGGTCCATTCACCATTTCGTTGGGGAGATTTCTTGCCTTTAAAACTCATAAAGCCTATATATGCCTTTTCGTTTGCTTTGTCAATAAAGGTCATATTTCTTGCATCACTTGTGATAAAATTCTCCATATGAACCAACCTTGTTGGTTCAGTAGAACTGTTGGAATTGAGAATATATGAACACTTCATTCCAGAAAGGGAAGTGAATAAAACCCACGGCAAATGTCAATAAAGGAACTATAATCCTAATCAAAAACGAATTGATTCCTTCACGTTCGCTTCTAATATCTGATATTCATCCAGGTCAAGATGGAATCGTGCGTGTTGTTACAGTTCGTACCTCTCAAGGGCTGCTCTTTACCACTCCACAATAATCAAATTAAAATGTCCCTGTATTTTAGGTAGACAGTTTATTCAGTCTTTACCCCTTTTGAACTCCGTTTTAATTTATTATTTTCACCCTGTTGTTTTCTTTGTATTCGATTTTTAACATTCAGACCGTGTATTACTGTGCTTGCCCCATTTGTGACCATATCGCTCGCATGCTCGATAAGCCGCCCGTGATGAATGAGATATTGCTGTAAAATGTCTTCAGAGTACCAATATTGCCCACCGGAGTGTGAAACAGGAAAACCTACATTATTCGATTTAAGTCGCTGAAATTCTCAAGGTAAGCACATTTTGGTTCACTTTAAAATATTTGCTCACTCTATTGACCAAAATCAACACAAAAGGATAACATTCAAATTCATATCACAGGAAATACAGTACATGATATCTGTAACTGAAAAGTGGTCGATTGGGGAATTTGCATAAGAGTTATGGAATATTTAATGGTGACAAGTATTTCAGGAAGAAAAATATAAACTTTCTACAAAAAAACACTTTCATTTACTGGAGTTTTTGATTAATGGAAAGGTGTCTCAGATTTTCAATCAATGAGAAAGTGTCTAAATGATTTTTAGTTTTTATTCCATAACTCACAGGGACGTCCTTCTAATCGACTATAGTCAAATCAGTTATTCTGACGTGATACCCCTTTAAAATATTGTTGCAGACATTCCCATTCATAGAACTAGGCACGGTTAAATTTGTGAGCATTTTCATACGACTTGGTGACATTTGAAACTTATAAAATGAACTTATTCAATATTTCAGCCGAGTTTAGCCAACAAATTGCTGGAAAATTACATAGCCAGGGGGCGAAACGTCTTGACACTTAATTGAAAAAACTTTTCCATTTTCCAAGAGAATCCAAAACCCAAGAACAACGAAACCACTATACCAAACAGGATATAGGGATATATATATATTTCAAATTTTAGATTGTGTTTAATAAAAACAAGATGGACACTTTAAATGTTTATTTAAAAAAAAATCTGAAACTGAAGTTGCTTAATCAATTCAAATCTTTTGAAGTTATATTAGGCATATCCTTAATACCATCTTTATCAATAACCTGAACTTTGAAATTTGGTAAATTTATAGCAAGTCTCTTTTGAACTTCTTTAACACATTCCTTCAGAAGTTCGTATCCTTGATCTTTCGACAGGGTTTTCAAATAATTGCGATCCATTATGGAAAGGGAGAAATATCCTCCGTATCCATGGGCAGCGTAATCAACACTAGCAACAGACGCTAGATAATCCATGTAATACAACTGAGCCCCGTCTTTCTTGTCATATCCAGCCAAGAGAAGATTAACATGATATGGACTCTATAAAATAATTTTCAATAGGTTAAAGCGAAATGTATTTTCAGTACTATTTACCCTGCTTCGAAGAGTATCTGCTAAATTTCGACGAGTGAAATTTGCTGCTTCTTTAGGGCTCAACTCATACGTGTTCCTCATTTTGTAAAGTTGTATATTTTTCGCGATATACTCTGCGAACTGAGTGGTATCACCGGACTCTCCAGAAACCGCCATAACAATGTTATTGGATAATTTATGTAGTTTATTTTCATCTAAAAGGTGACATGATGATAGTGAAAAACATCAATTCCATAAAATAAAGTTACCTGTTTTCATTACGATAATGCTTTGTGAAGCCGTCATATCTGCAGCTATTAAAACAAAATCATTAAATTTAATACCAAGTAAGCACTCCATTTTTTGAATTCACTAAAACTGAAAAATGCTTTGTAACAATTTTTGAAGTTTGAATGTTGGTTAGAGTTTTATGTCAAGTGTCAAATCACTCCTGTCATTAGTAAAGCTTTACCTCCGTTCAAGGTAACTCTTAAAGATAACAAATTATGTAATTGGAAACACAAATATGTTTCAGCTTCAAAATATTTTGATTTTAACAAGTACGTCACCCCCAATAAAGCTGTAAAAACTTCCAGGAACTATGAAAAAATATTTTTTTTTCATAATACAAAACAGATAATGCCGCATTTTGAAACCAACAAAAAAACGTACCCCTACCGTGCGTTCCACTAAGCACTCACAACGATCACGCCCACGACCGCAGTTTCTCCCGTTTTGCTTGCTTGCGAGTGCAATGGATTATGGAACATTTTGAGCTATTACTCTGAGGTTTTGAGCGTTCATGTAAACATTAAAAATGGCGAGGTTAAAAAAAGAAGTAGAAGTTTTAATGAGGTTATGGAATCCTCAGCAACTGTCACATCAACATAGTACTTAAAATAATGTGTGAGTCAAAGATCACTTTCATAAAATGAAGGGAAGTGTACATATACCCTGAAATGGTCAATCTACAGTAATTCAGAACGAGGATTTGGGAGCCCTGGTGGAATGGCGGAAGAACTAGGTGTCAGCTCCCATGTGGTTTTTGACGGTTTGAAACGTGTTGGAACGGTCAAAAAGCTTGAAAAGTGGGTTCCCACGATTTGAACGAACGACAGAAATTGTCAGGTTTCAAGGTTTGTTCTTTGCTTTTGTGCAACCAAAACGATCCTTTTTTGGATCGGATGTCACGTGTGATGAAAAGTGGAGACATTCAGGACAGTGGTTGGACACCAATAAACCACCCAATCACTTCCCGAAGGCGAAAACCCACCAAAAAAGACCATGGTAATTGTATGGTGATCAGTGGCTGGTGTGATTCACTATAGTTTTCTGCAGGATCGCTAGGCTAAAATAATTTCCTTACACAAAGATTGTGTGAGAGCAAGTGAGATAACCACACTGTATGCGCATGCGTATATATTTTATATTCAAACAAATGGGTTTGAAATAGCCAGCCAAACTAAACAGTGGTAAATAAATATAATTAAATAACTAAAAAAACCGCTTTATTAGCAACACAAACTGAAAAATAATTCTAAACTGTTTCAAGATTGTGTTCAACTTCGATAATAAGTCCTATGGCTTATTGTAATTCTGGGGTTTTTGACCAAAAAACGAGATAGAAACGACAAAAATCTATTTCTAGTGGCAAAATTNAGTGGTGTGGGCTTACACTCACCCTCCCTACTCTACAGATACAGAACATGCATAATATAGTAGAGAAGCACATGTGATGCAAAAAAACACATTTTTTTTCACTTACATTGCAAATGCTGGCTGAATTAAGATCTATCTCGTAAGCGAGATAGATAAAAAATGTACCACATTATTGTACATCTTAAAGAAGTCTGCAAAAAAGTCCGCGGTGGTATATGTCCATCTTTTAAAGATAACCATTTTTTATCCTCGAGAAATAATGGCTTATTTACGAAGCGATTTAAAGCAATATATAGGTACAGCATTAGTCCTTATCCAATTAGATACCTTAAATACTTTGTGCATTTAATATAGATCAATATGGCCATTCACAACAAACGGATGCGATTGCATCCGTTTATATGTATATTTAGTATCAGCATTGCACCCGTGTGGAGCACCCGTGCAGTAGTAGAATATAGAAGGAATGCATAATTATGGAAACAAGACTTCTGCACTCTCAAGACAAGGTTTCCTTAGCGTATATTACACAATAAGAAGGGCTGTCTATGGAAGCTGATACCATTGAACAAAACAACAAGACTAAAGTCTAGTTCATGTTGGAACGAACATCGCATAAAAAGTGCGATTTGAAATGGCGTCGTGTTTATCGTAAGAAAGTTGAAAAAATTAAACTTTTTTGCGATTTCCGCAAAATGTTATACGTCAACATACAAAGTAGTTATATTGCTTTGACTCTCGTTTTTTAAGCCCATACATCGAAATTGAATCCGAAATGGACGAATGTGTCAGGTTGTTCAAATTATATCAACTTCACCATAAAAAGCTTCATTGAGAAAACCCCGTCTTTATAGTGGGAAATATTTTCAAAAATAGAAGAAAATATGGAGAATATCACAATCTTGTGGCTAAAATAAATGAGAATTAGTGATCCAGAGAAATATTTCAACTATTTCAGGGTCACTCTCTCATTATTCAATAAATTATTGAATTTGGTTGGCCCCTCATTAAAGAAAACTCATTTTGCAAAAGAACCCCTCGCCCCTGCAGGCAGTAACGTTAAGATAAGTGGTTTGAGGACACGCTCCTATTAAACAAAACTTGAGAAAATTGTTAGTCCTATATTCTGATATGATGNAACGAACAAAAATAAAATAAAAATATTTACTTTAATCTTCAATAATCAAGTTATTTATTCTGTATATTCATTCAATGGTTAAATGTCCTCGTTATTTTCAATAACGAAGCTATTCTTTCTATATATACATATATAATTATATATATTCTAATATTATCTCAATGTCCAGTAACAGGAATTCCATAACCAGATTCCACCCTTATCATGGGGAAAATATAGTGCTTTCGGACGACAACACAGTAGCCTATAGAAAAAAAAGTTTCGCAAATGCTGTAACATTCAGTGAAAAACCTTTGAAACCTGGCGAAATTTTTCTAATGGAAATTGAACAGCATGAAACTGGCTGGAGCGGCCACATGAGGTTAGGATTAACTCAACTGGATCCTCTTACAATTTACAGAACAGGTTCTATACCTCAATATGCTTTACCAGACCTTGCCGATATTGGAACTTCGTGGATTTATGGTATAAGTAAAGCCCACAACAGAGTATTTGAATACGAAGAATGTGATGATAGTAAAAGCAGGCGACTTCGCACTGTAGCTAGAAGTGATGGTAATTCAATTAAAACCTGCCAAGGAACTGTTCCTATGAGCCTCCTCAAGCCTAACCGCTCTCTCTCTACCGATATACTTCCAACTGATATGGGAAGCAGAATTGGAGTTATGTATATTCCAACAGATGAATTGGAGGCTGACATGCATTACATCATCAATGGAGAAGATCAGGGAGCATGTGTCAAAAATATTCCTTTTACAGAAGCACCTTTACATGTGGTAGTTGATGTTTATGGTACTACCAAAAAAGTTAGAATAATACAGTTGTATGTTGGTAAGTTATATTGATGAAAAAATATTGATTCATCTGTGAACTCCAAGAAATTGGTAACATTTTTCAGTAACACTCCTAACCACGAATCTGAAGTCAAAACATGGTGCTCTATTCTACTTTCAGAGATACGGCCTCTCAAAAGTCTTAGAGTTACCAATTTCAGGAACTCGCTTCTGGTAATAAAAACTTGTGAAATGACAACTTCTCAGCACTGTGGACAATTATTCACTTTCCACTTCCATTTTTTCCATACAAAATATTCAATTTTCTCAAAATTGTATATTTAGTGTTTTTGTTTGTTTCAAACCTTCCAAAGGTACTGAAGAAATTATTGGTAAATTTTAAAAGTGGTAGCTGTCTTTATTGCAGAACCCTTATCATATTTAATTAATGTTAACCACACAAATGGATAAAGTTCTACTCAACTAACTGTAACAACTGATCAGGTGAATCTGATCCCCTGCAAACAGAAATGGATACACCATATACTCATAGTAACCAGGTACTTATTTCCAAAATTAAGTATCCGTTGTTTTATACCTATCATTATTAAAAAAACATTATCTTAGAATGCATGCATGAATATGTATTATGGACTAGTTCAATCGGCATTACAGTATGGTTCAATTTTTGGGGAAGCTTCTCCATAACTTCATAAAACATTCAATACCCAGAAAACAGTAATCAGAGTAATATAGTGAATTTCTTCAGTTTGGCTGATAATTTGAAGATGTTCAAAGTTATTCATGACTTATTTGATACTGAACTATTACAATACGATTTATATAACTTTGAACCTATGCTGGTGTGATATAAACTTATTACAGTTGAATATAGATAAATTTCATAAATTTATTTTTTTATGAATCACAAGTCCTTCAAATAGACCATATAGAATCAAACAATCGAAACTGGAAACAACAAATACAATAATAGATTTAGGAATCACTCTTGATCCAAAAATGTCATTCCAACCCCATATTTTAAATGTTACTACTAGATCACTAAAATGTTAGGTTTCACTCTTAGATCGGCAGGGGAATTATCTCTCTCTTCCTTATAAATCATATATTGTTCAATTGTTAGATCAATAATCGAATACTACTCCACAATTTGGTGCCCCTTATATAAAGTGGATATTGATATGCTTGAAAGTGTTCAAAACGAGTTTTTAAGGTACTTTGCATACAAACTGGCATATCATATTGGTGAATATAACTATAAAATTATATTGGACATTCTTAACTTGAATACTCTGGCTCATAGAAGATTAGAATCAGATCTTCACAAAATACTCAATGGTAGCATTAATTCCCCGGAATAAAGTTATGAGTTGAACTTATAACTTTGAATGTGAATCCAAAGAGAACAAGAAATACAGTAATCTTCAAAGTACTCTTTTATCATACCAACTATGGCCAGAATGAGTTTATAGGAAGAACTTTGAGACTTGCAAACACCTACAATGTGGATTTAGAATTTTTTAATTATTCTTTGGACTCATTTTAAAAAACTGAAAAGATTGTAATTGGTTGTGGCTTATTTTTTACATTTTTTCCTTACGCAGTAGTGTTTATTTGGTAAAAATAGGCAATGCCATAAATAAATATAAAATGTTGCACCAAGAAGTCAATACAGAGAATTATTCAAAGAAATCAGACATTCTCACTGTACCCACTTTATATTTACAGGCTGTTTTTCAGCTGATTCCACTATTGCTATCTCGTAAATGATATTGTATTGCCCTGTATTGTAATACATAGCTAAATTTGTTGTGACAGTGGCTACAAAAATCGAAACGTCGCATTGCAAAATAGTTTACATTTCTATAATTTGACTAGATTTGCATATATAATTTTTTTATTCTATCTGTTATTTTGTATTGGGTATTGTGTGTACCTTTTTTTAATTTTAAAATCTCACTGTATATGCAAATATCATCATCAGTTGAGTATTTCATCCTGCTTACATTATTAGAGTAACCGAAATAAATAATGTTCTACTACTAATACAACTGGCAGTGACCACATTCTGACCAAGCCCACCAATGCTTTTGGGCTGGTCATTTCAGTAACATATGAGTCACCAATTCTTAATTTTTTTCCAATAAACATTTTTCACTCTTAATTACAAAGCAAAACTGCGAGTTGAGCATCCCAGTGAAATAATGAAAAGCAATATTTCTTTCATCAGTTCAACATTGGTCAGTACTTTCAGGCATTTTTTGCTGAAATTATATTCCTATATTTTGTCTCAGTAACTACCTGAAAGTACCGAATGGAGTAAATGATTAAACAACCTGAAAATAATATGCAATTGAAAAGAAACTTTTTTTTCCAGTTCCTAGTTTGCAATCGGCATGTAGAGATGCTATTCTTCAACATATTACAACGAAGGCTGTTTCATCTTTGCCGTTACCTAAACTTCTGAAGGAGTATCTTCTCTATCAAACCTGAATAAAAGCAAGTGTCATATCTTG
Organism: Leptinotarsa decemlineata; assembly: GCF_000500325.1. Classification (NCBI taxonomy): domain Eukaryota; kingdom Metazoa; phylum Arthropoda; class Insecta; order Coleoptera; family Chrysomelidae; genus Leptinotarsa; species Leptinotarsa decemlineata. Next base: position 82,233 of record NW_019290286.1, read on the forward strand.
TGTCAAAACATAACATTTTGTGAATATCTCCATTCCAATAACAGTAAATTTATTTCTTCTGTTCATTATCACTGATTATGGAAATAAAAAGTAAGTTAACAAAATACTAGTAGTGAAATTTTCCCAAAAAAGGAATTGCATTTACACTTCTAGTATCACAATACGATATCCAGTTTAGAATTTTCAGGTCTCAGGTGGGAAATTTGATTTTTTAAATTTCTCAAATAATATGGGTTCCATATAATAGTAAATTCTCAGAAAGGGGATGAATTTTGATCTGTTAATTAGCCAAATTAGTGATTTTGAAAACTCAATAACACTTATTTTCATTTGGAATGTGATTTCATATCATTTTGTTGAATAAAACTCTTTTTAGAATACTGTTGAAAAATTTAATTTTTTTTTCACACCTTTCATCATTAGACAGTTATATTAATCATAGTAAATAGTCTTACTATCACTTTTTATACTCCAACTTAAGATTAGTTGTTTTCCATAGTTTATTTGAAAATGTGAATGATAATCTGCTCTACAAGAGTTAGGGATATATTGAATAGAGTGTAATAAATGACAATGAAAGAAATTGTTGGTCACCTCTGAATACAAAACAGGTTCTGTTCCCTTGTACAATAGTTGGCTAACTTTTCACTGTACATGATAATAATATAGTCTTTATCTAGTATTATTTCAATTTATACATCCTTTAAAATGTAAGATGTAAATTAACAAAGGATAAAGCTAATCGAGCAATCGTCATAATGCAGGGTGAATGCTTAAAACAAGATGAATTAAATGTGTTGCAACTATAAGTATACTTATTAGACGATTTAATGAAACTGTATTGTTTTACAAAGACATAGGATGGGTGGTCCACAAAACCATTATGTTAATTGCATAGAGGGTTATCTATGTGTAGACTCTTGACGCAATGAATTTGCATGCCACAAGAACGAACATTTCGATTGAAACAATAAAAAGACGTTCAAATGATGTATATTACATTTGAGTTAAAAACAGCTGTTGCGATGAATTCCCGATCATTTAAATTCACAAGCAACAATGATTACATTCGTCAAGAGAATCATATTCATTGTTACAATGAATAGAGGTCAGCTCTTTTCATGTATCCAGGTATGCTAGGTTCTCAGATAGTCGAAGAATCAGATTATGGGCCTTACCTAGAACTTCCCTTACCGAGGCGGGTGGCATATATTTCAATAGCCACACTTACCTTTATATCTGCGAGGGAATGCAATATAGTGCAGTATGTTATACTAAATATTCATGCTGCTATCGACTAGAAGACTAGAACTTTCATGTTTTGGATGATAATCTCAGACAGATATGTATACTTGATGTATAGAAATTAACCAATTTCCACACGTTGCTCTACCTACCTTATCTCGAGTCCTCAACTGCTCAATGGTATATGCTACAAAAATGGTTAAATGAGCTCAGTACCACTGTAGAAACAATGGCCCAGCCTAGGGTCATTTTGCCTCAACTTTGGAATTAAATGCCACAGGTTGGTAGCCAGGCAATTTGTTCACTCACTCGAATTGACTGCCCTGTTGGACGGTGGTTCAAGCCCAAGTCTGAACGATCGATATTCACTTGCTATCGTCCAACCCGTGTTCGGAATCATACTTTAAAAAATAAGACCTCGTTTATTCTTAGCTTGCACAAGTTTCGACTTCTGATGGTTGTCGTTCGTAGGGGTTCGACAGCTGATTAACGGAAAAACAGATTTTAAACAGATTTTTTAAATGTTCCACAACCTAGTTGATAGCCAAAATGTTGCTAAATTGTAATTGACGCACACTTAGATCTACTGAAAATTTAAATTTTTTTTTATTTGCATTACTTATATTGTTAGTTAACCAGCATTTCTAAAACTTTCTTTTTTTTTTCACAAAAACGTGTTACTATATTTTTAGTTACTATATATACAATATTCATATAATTTTTTCAAAGGAAACCATCAATATCCTTAACTCCTGTGGAGCAATTTATATTCAAGTAGTTAATGAAATTAATAACCTATCAAAGTTTTACAGGCTTTGTTCACCTCGTAATTTTGGATATTTATTATGGGATAATGCAGAGTTGATCAGGATTTCGGCATTGTGAAATACACTTCATTTATAACATCACAATAACACAACAACAAAACGCAATTGTTTCTAATGACTGACTACCACTCGATCAGGAGTGAGCTTCCAATCATTACCTACATCTTGTACTGCCATCTATATAATGATACAAACGAGCTTCCATTGCCGCCCTCACATGGTTGAAAATCTCGGGAGTTGTTTCTCTGCAACGCCTCATGATATTCTCTCTCAAATCTTCTAATGTTGTTGATTCTATCTCATACACTTTAGACTTCAAATGACCTCATAGAAAGAAATCTATAGGAGTGATAGGACCTCTTCTGCCAATCCAGCGACCAGGAAAATGATCATCCAAAAATTGTCGCACTGGAGCTACATAATAAGGAGGTGCACCATCCCACTGAAAGAATATTTCGTTTTCGAATAAATTTAAATCCACCTCAAATGTCCTATTAATGCACGGTATTATTCGATTCTCCAACATATCCAAATATTTATCACTAGTCAAATTATCATCGATAAAAAAAGGTCCTATGATGTGGTCACCTAAAATTCCTGCCCAAACATTCAGTTTTTGAGGTCCTTGGATATGAACTTGACGGTGTAAATGAGGATTCGTACATATCGACAATTTTGCCGATTCACCTCTCCATTCAAACTAAACGTACATTCATTTGAAAAACAAATTGTATACAAGATATTCTGATGTCAGTTGATCCGTTCAGTGAGAGTTTCACAAAATTCTATATGTCTATCGAGATCATCTTCGTTCAATTCATGAAATTTGTACTTATGAAGGATCCTGAAAACATTTGTACGACTGATTTCTGATTTTCGAGAAAACTTAGTAAGAGTTTGTGAATTTTTCATTACTCCAACGTGCCCTAAAACTGCAGTACATATAGCTTCACTGTTGACAACTCCTGTAATGCTTTTTATTGTTAACAGATCCAGTTTCCATAAATTTGTTCAAAAATTCCGAAACGTATTTGTGTCGTACATTTCGTCCTGGATGATTATCATTGAACATACGGGCAGCAGCTCTAGCATCATTTCCATTCTGGTAGTGCAAACTCACTATTTCAATCAGTTCTCGAAGCGTATAAACCATTGCATTGCTAACTTAACTAGACAAAATAGGAATCACACGTGAAAAGGTATAAGACCTCGTTAGTCCTTAGCTCGCACAAGTTTCGACTTCTGAGGGTTGTCGTTCGTAGAGGTGCGACAGCTGGTTAACGGGAAAACAGTTTTTTTGTACAGAAGTTCATTCAGGGTGGCTCGTTTTCAACTCAAATAATATTTGTCCCCCTGTATACTGTATTGCTGAGGTGTTTTTTATTTTTCCTGAAAATAATTGTTCCAACATTTATTTAGGGTGGCTCGTTTTCAACTAAAATAATTTGTAGCTCCCGAACCATAAGCTTCAGACCATATGTTTTATACTTTGTTGAAATCTGCTCATCATGGAGCATCTGATAATGCGAAACAATATAGGGTGATCCATTTTGAAAAAAATTGGTGACATGCTCTGGGGGTGCGATAGGGGAAGTAACATCAAATGTGAATATGTCAAAATGTGTCCCCCTGTTGGTTGACGTGTTTTTTATTTTTCCTGCAAATCATTTCAAAAGTTATTCAGGGTGGCTCGTTTTAAACGGAATGCACTGTATATATGACTGTCACATGTAAGTTGTATTCTATGTAGGTATATATTTTATTACAATCTTTTGTACCCACATGTTGTATGTCTATGTATTTTTGACTTGTCCTATACATACTTGTATTACTAAAATTGATGAATGAAGAATTGATTTGAATATTGATAATTCGTGTCAAGGGCAATATCAGCTTTTTCGTTGTGTGTGATTACTCAGTGTCCTGGGAAACAGTACCTATGTTAAGTATGAAAATATTGTTCACTGAGCCACTGTTACAACCATGATCTGGGAAATGCGTCTCCCTTTCCACACAGCGCATCTCACCGGCTAGGCCAGACGTACTCTAACTGACCATAAAGTAGTCTCTAAATCGTTTGATGTTTGTTCCCACATGTATTTCTAAATTTCTGTTATGTCTAATCCCTAGTAACTTGGTGAATTTTCAGTTTGCATTGGGTCACTCTTGTCTCTCTTATTATTAAAAAATGGAGGCAGACTCAAAGTATCTCTATTGCTGCTAGTGGTGTGATTCTCTTTTTCTTTCTCCTGTAATTTCCGAATGAGCAAGTTTTCACACCTCGCCTAATTTATTGATGCCATAGTATGTTGATGTAATAATACGTGAACTGTTCAAAAAATAAGGTGAACGTTCAAATTTCGCGGGCGAATATTAGCGATTAGCGAACATATGTTCACAGTTTCAGCTGTTTATAGCATGTTTAGTTTGTTGGTGTGTTTGGCGATGGAAAAAATTGATAGAAGAATTTGCATCAAATTTTGTGTGAAAACGGAATAAGGTGCTCGAAAACACTTGAAATGTTGACAGTGGCATACGGTGATTGCACTTTGAATCAAAATAATATTTACAAGTTGTATTAGCTTTTCACGAAAAGTCGAGAAGATGTGAATAACGACGCTCGCCCGGAATACCCTAGCACATCAACAACCGATGAAAATGTTCAGGTAGTGTCGTCGAATCACTATAAGAGAAGATGCTGAGGATGTCGGCATATCGGCTGGCTCATGCCTTGCAATTTTTTCGTAAATTTTCGACATGATGCGTGTGGCAGCGAAGTTCATTCCAAAATTGCTGAGTTTTTACCAAAAAATCGTCGCATGAGCGTCGCTCAGGAATTGCTGAATGACGTTAACGGCGATCTAGATTTGCTTAAAAGGGTCATAACTAGTGACGAGTCATGTGTATATGGTCATAACATCGAAACCAAAGTCCAATTGTTCTAAAAGAAGACCAAATGTGTCAAGGTTTTGGACACTGTTTTCTTCGATTATATCAGGAGTTCTGGCTACGGCCAATAAAGGAGTATAATCTTGAAGTTATGCACCGCTTGCAAGAAGCAATACGGAGAAAACGTTCGGTATTATGAAAAAACAATTTGTGGTTTTTGCATCACGATAGTTCATTTGATCACTCAACATTGTATATTCGTAGATTTTTGCCCAAAAACAAAACCGTTATCAGCCACCGTATTTGCCAGATTTGCCCCCCTGCGACTTTTTTCCTGTTCTCAAGATTGAAGAGACCCATGAAAGGACGGCGTTTTGCGATGATTGAGGAGATAAAACCCGAATCGCTGAGAGCTCAAGTACATACCAAAAAATGCAAAGGAACTGCTTCGAGGATTGACGCTGGCACAAATGTATTATATCTAAGAGGACTACTTTGAAGGGGACAAAATAGAATTTGATGAATATATGAATATTTTTTAAACAGACGGCGTAGGTATGTTTTTTATTTGCTATTAATCACGTTTTCATAAAATGAATATTCTTATAAATTAGTTGCATTACTATTTTTTTAAGAACCTAGAGTGTATTTTATTTTTGTAGCAATCAGGTTCATCTGTTACTAGATATTAGATATGGTTATTTTAACAATCTATCTAGGTTTACCAATTGGGTTTACAGGCTATGGAAAATTTAAAATATGCAGTGAAATTCACCAAATGTAGTGAGTGAGGGAAGAGGTGAACTGTGGTCTTGGCGATAAAAGTCGGTTTCAATTAAATTTTTAATTCAATTATGTTGTGACTTTTTGAAAATAAACTATGTAATATGATGTTGCTTTGCTTTTTCGTGAATCAGAATTTACAGGTAGGTAACGTTTGAAAATTTTCGTATTTCAGAAGTTTAGTATATAGAGCTATGAAAATTAATAAATGCCATTCTATGATTATTCTCGAGGGGATATCGAACATCACGATTATGAAAGCATACATCTTTTCTTCTCTCTGTGAGGAAAGTAAAGAATACTAAGAAAAAATCCGTTCTGATTCTGGTTATTTAATTTACTGTTGTATGAGCTTGCGAAGGGACCACTTCAGTCCACTGCATGACAATGATTGCAAATGGAGTAAACCAGAATAAGTGTTTTTTATTTAAGCTTTATTTTTGAATGGTTGAGTAGACTCGTTTAATATAAAAATGCGTTTTTTTTATTTTTTCATAGATATGATGTTATTTCTTAGCTGTCATGAATCATATGTGAACAAATCGTATAACGTCTCTACCAAGAGTTTATCAAATGAAGAATAATCGCAAATAACAAACGTGCTGTAGGTACTTTTGAAAATATAACGTCAGTTTCACGAAAGTACTACATTGTTGATGAATAGTATTAAAAGAAAAATGTGACACATACCTTCACCAATTCCCCCTTCCTTCACTTATTAGTTTGAAACATCCTTATAGGATGGGAAACAAATATGTCGTTAATGTCATATTTTAAGTTATGTTTAGAGTTGTGATGAAAGCTATCCATTCTGTAATATAAATAAAATGATATTATTTTACTTCCAATTGCAAAAATCTTATTTATCTAATGTACCTATTAGAATTATTTCCTGAGAAATGGGCTAACTCGAGGAAAATGAATAAAAAAAAGTGCATTCGCATTTTCTTAGCCTACAGAACCATTTCGACCGAAGGAGTAGGTGTAATAGCTGGTGTACCCCCAGTATACTTCTCATTGAAGGAAGAAATGAAAAATATAGAGGAACAAATTATATACCGAGATTTCAGCTCCTATCGCGGTGGCAAATCGTGTGGATAAATGGAACGTAATATACTTTTCAACTTAATCCAAAGTTAAATGTTTGGTGGAAAATACCTTACGGAGAAGTTGATTATTTCATATCGCAGGCACTTTCTGGTCATGGCTGCTTTCGAAAATTATCATACACTAGAGAAAGAGCTGAATCTGAAAGATGCCGGTACTGCGGGGATACGGATGATGTGAGCGTGAACGCATGTTCCAGTAGGTACATCAGACGGGAACGTATCTGACAAGAATATTCAAGGAAAACAGAAACGAGATTTTATGCAAGAACTATAATGATGTCCCTATAGTGTCAGGTGAAGAAAGTTGGCGAACCATCTATATGCCTATTGAACATTATGTTACATTTTTTCCATTGGTTTGGCACTAATTGACCACACTGTACAATCAAACTCAAATTCATTTCACTTATACACTGACGATACAATACAAATACTCTAACAGAACTTCAGAATAATCAAATATCTATCGCATCATTAGCTTACTTCGTACTGCACTTTCAACTAGACTCTCGCCGTCAACTGACCAATCACACGTCAAACGTACCAATCACACACTCGCTAGAGTTCTATTGAATTCGAAATTCCCTCCAGTGCGACCGTCGTGGATCTGACTATATTTGGGATGCATATTTTTGGGAAAATTATCTGGAATTTGTGGGATCTATCAGGGCTTTCCCGTCTGGCATTTGTAGGATTTTCTATCGGGACTTTCCCGTTTCCGGATGAATATGTCATCTGGATAAGAGACCCGGCATACAAGTTGCTACCCCCCGAATAAGAGAAAACTCTAAGTAGTGAGAGATCTAGTTATGAAAATTCCTATTGCAAAGCTGTTTGCTGATTATCAATGCCGTGGCCAAGCCACCAGGTCTAGCAATGTCCGCTCGAATAATTTTCTCGGCATTGGAAGAAATTCCGGAGTATTGCAGTATTACCATTTTGACATTGTCAAAAGGTTGAGAGGGTACATCGAGAAGATTTTTTTTCATTTCCAACTTTCAACAGTTTGTTTCTTATGGTCGTATAGATTGATACACTGCTTCGTGATTTCTCTGCTTATTCACTGGAATATTTTCCAAAATTTCTGAAACCTTTTCTGATAGTGCCAGTATAAGGGCTGTTGATTTCTCATCATTTTTACACCTATTAGTTTCCGCAGCGGTTTCAAATTGTCTGCGATAAATTCAGCTCCCGATTAAGGGGGGGGGCTGCAAACCGGGCAATTGCCCGAGGCGGCAAAATTGAGGAAGGCGCGGCGTCGGCGGCAAAAATTTGAAAAATGGTTAAACAATAAAAACCACACCCTACACAAAAGTTGTTAGAATATAATATATTACTATTGACATCACTGAAATTTCACATAATATTTTAGTAGTTTACAAAAATAAAATGTGGTCACACTGCGTCCTTCAAGCTGTGGTGGATGCTGGATTTGAATAAATATCTTAAAACGAAACTTATTTTTGTTTCTTTAATATCGGCAGGGAAAATTTGTCTTTTTATAGGTTAAAATTACACCATCTATGGAATAACGCATGGGTAAAAGGCGGCAAATATTATTTTGCCCGGAGCGGCGNTTTAAGCTCCTTTTCAAATTATATTTCAACCCCCTCAAGCTTCCCATTGGCTACTTTTTCAAACTCCTTCCTTTTCTTCAATATTATTTCAAATTTTTCCTTCCCAACAACTAGTTCAAATATTTTCTGCTTTCTAACTCCTTTTACATAATCAATTTTTTTTCTTGTTTTTCCTGTATATTTATCATTAATTTACGATCTTTCTCTCCGTCTTTCATGTTTCTCCTGAATATTTACCAGTAAATATTTGTTTTTTTTCTTGTTTTTCAAGAATATTCGGTAATAAATCATTTGGAAAAACGTTCTCAGAAAGTTTATTCAACATAAACGCAGTTCTCCAAATGAAAGAGTTCTTAAACAGTTCGTACAGTTCGAGTTGTACTGAGTTAAACGTCAAAACGATGAGCAGATGCAACTTTTACATAATTGCTGTTTGTATAACCTCTGCACTCAATCATCGAGTTCTCTCCACCCTTAGCTGTAGGGGTGACATAGGTACGTAAAGATATGCAAAAAAGGCTTAAATGTAACCCCGAGAACAATGGAATGACGTAAGTTCTTGTGCACCCCTGCTAGTTCTTGTAGATCTGTAAACAAACTGCGACCTCGAAGGTCACATACGATAATTATTCATATAAAAACCTCGAAAATACAACAAAATTAGAAATTATGTTAACAAATTGCAGCCCCAAAGATGACGTTGATTTCCAAGATGCCATAATCAGCTCTTTCTGTTACACATTGAATGATATATCTCTGTCCCCAGACTAACCTTATTTATCTACTGAGATATGAATCGACGGCCACTTGCAAGGAACGGTTTTTCAAGGAACTTTTTGAGTATGATGAAGGGCACTTCATATCAGGACCTGAACCATATTGATATTGAGCTGTTTCAAAATTCACCTGATTAAACTTTCTCGAAAATTAATTTCAGGCATTGTGGATTCTAGTGTGGGAATAATGGGTTGTGCCTTTCCCAGAAAATCGACTGTGGAGTGGGACGCAAATTGTTCAGATGGTAGATTTGCTTTTTCTATGGCTGTTGTTGCACTTAAACCATCCGCTTGTATTAGTAGTGGATTTTGTAAAGTTCTTATTAACAGCTTCAGCTACTGACCAGAAAGATCCAGACCCGTTGGGATTGACAAGCAGTTTATCCTCAATTCTCTGATTGTGAAGTTCTTTGCTTTCATTTATCCTAAGTTTGCAGTTGTTGCGAGCATTAACAAACCTAGTTCGGTGTTCGGCACTAGGATTTTTGCTTCACTGCCGGTAGGCAATATTTCTGGAGGCGACAGCTTGCTCGCAAATTTTGTTCAACCAAGTTTGCGTTAGAAGGTCGTTTCTTTTTAAAAGGAATATATGCATCCATGGATGATAGAATTACTTCCGTAACTTCAGAAGCACAAATTGATGAACCTTTAGAGCTGAAACAAACATCTAGCCAGGGGAAATTTCGGAAATGGTCTTGAAGATCCTCCCATTCAGCTGATCTGTAATGCCAAATTTTGCGCGGCCTAGATTGTTCCCCAACATTTACCGGTAATTCACTCAATACTGAAATGAGTTTGTGGTTCAGAAGATCCCAATGAAGACCATACGGTGACTGTAAATTTCTGGATTGGTTGTTAGGTATAAATCCAGAAGACTAGCGCATATTTTCCATCACGGTCAGAAATCCCGGTTGGCTCATTTATCATGATATTTCCCTGTGAACTGATGTTAGGAAGACCCTGCTGACAGTCAGAAATAGTGGTTTTCGAATAACTTCTGCAGGATGATGTGCCCTTGAATCAGACCCCACCCGGAGATCCTATTGGGGAGCTATTTTACCTCCTGAGTATGTTGATCCTAGGAGTGCCATCATGCATTTTTCCTTATATTCCCACCCTTGAAACCTGAAACAGCGGCACAGCAACGCAACGTTAGCCCGAAAGCAACTTCATGCTGCCTAAGTCGTTGCGATGGTATCTCACCGGGCGATGCCGGGTGGGACCAGCATCTACTATCTACTTGGGCACAACAAAATCCTCATTCTATTGTGTAGCAGAGAAGTCAAGGAAGATTTTAATTTCGTATGTAGACACGTGTTATTTTAAGGGTAGAATTACCCGCCAGTTATTTAATGTCTCTCTCACATCTCAGAGTTATTTAGAAATTCCAAGACAAAATATTGAACTACTTGTTGTTGAATTCCCAAAAATGGAGCTCAAAAATATATTTTCAACAAGACGGGGCTTCGCTTTACAACATTGCAATTGGCACCAATTTTCAGCTTCAAATTTTGGTAATAATTGGATAGCCAACCAAGGACCCAATCGGTAGCCGGCCAGGTCACCAGACCTAACCCCTATGGACTTTTACCTCTGGGAAAGGTTGAAATATCTTATTTTCAAATTGCTAACTAATTTTAGATACGAATTGGAAGCGACAGTTTTGCTTCTCTCACTACTATGAAACTAATTAATTCGGCAAAAAAGTTAAGAAAAGGTGTCGCCTGTGTCTAAGAGAAGCTGGTAGACATTTCGAAGACCTTCCGTGAAGAACTATATCTCATTGTTTGTTCATTATTATTATTATTGTTGTTGAAGTTTCATTTATTAGTAGAAAATATAGTATAAATTGCTTTGCGGTAAAAAAATTTCTCAACATTTCATAGGTACTACTGAACAAATGTTTTTCTGTTTTGTCGCCCAAAGCCTACATGATTAAAGTGAGCGATTCGAAGTCTGCATGAAAAAACCTAAAAGCTCTGTATTTCAAAGATGACTAGCAAAACTCAATTGTGCAGCATGTTTGGAAAGGTAATTTTAAGCTCTATTAAAAGCAGGAATATACAGAATGTCTCATTAAAAAATAGTTTTCCATCAATAACTATTTTTATATCTCATTCGAAAAAATTAGTTTTTCACGGCATTGAATTCTACGTGAAGAAGTGATTTAGAAATGTTTTCATAGAAACAAGAAATTTTTGACAGGAAAAAAGTAACAGCAACTTTTCTAAAATCATGGTGTAACTCACAAATGCTGATAGATATCGAAGTTTATATCTGTTGAAGTTTATATGCATATAAATAATAATAATAATTCACCCCAAAATGTATTCGAATTGTGTCAATTTATTTTTGGTTATTATAATAATTCTTATGCAATGTGAATACTTATGTTTCCTCTTTCATATCTTGAAAATCGTGAATATAGATTTAGTTTATTAAACAAACGATCTCCAAGCAAATCAATTGCATTTTGAGCATTGTGACATACATAATGATAATTTTATGAAAATAATCATTATTATGAGAAACATTTAATTTACCTTTTTATTGTCAAATATATCAAAAACATTTTTTTTTGAATAAAGCTTTTTTTGGCTTTCACATCTACATCTTTATATACTAAATAAACTCTTTACAAAGATGCGTTGCTCAAACATATAGATGTTACAATCGGATACAAGATGGGATAAAGAGCCCTCTCTATTCACATGAACTTTGAATTACAAGAAAAAAATACTTTCAAAACAATGCTTTCATATGAACATTGTATATACGGAAATCCCTTTGAGTGATCCGCCTGTTTGTATTTCAAACATTTGTATGGAATTGAATCAGATATATTATTCATAGGAACTCTGCACAATATGATAAATCAAGAGTTATGGAATAAAATTTCACTTACATGGAACAAACTATTATTTCTAATGGCGGACTTCAAAGTTTCGGAATAAGACAAGTCATATTACCTCATTAGCACCATTTTGGATAATATTAGCGCTCACTTTTTGCCGCACATGAGACTAATTTACTCATATCACGATGCCAGTACGTATGGACATTCATACGCTCGTTTTATTCAATCCCAGCCATAGGAATCTAGTTTAAATTGAAATTTTGATTTTTTTAGAAGAGATCAGTTCTTGGGAAAGATGCCTATATGCCTTACTTTGTTAGCTAATACGAATCTCCGACCTGATCTTAAGTTGAAGTTCTGCTTCATCCATCGTTGGAGGTAAATCATCCAGTTGTTCGAGGTTAATCGGAAGATTATCCTTGATTGGAACCTATAAAACACTCAAACCTGTCAAATACGTAGTTTAAACAACCTTAGTTTAAACGGAACCTATAAAACTGGCCCATGGTGTTTTACGAGTTGAAAACGCGAATTAAAGTTAAAGCGTCTAAAAGGATGCATCTTTTTGTACCATTTTTATCTGTCAGTAAGTGGAATACTATACAAAGAATTATAGATATATTTCTAACCACACTTATCACCATCGGCATCTTCAAACAATTTAATCCTGACCTGGCTAAATGAACTTTGGTTAGAAGACTGGCGACTGATTAGAAAAGAAGAAGAAATAGAAAACTTCCCGCAAATTTTTAATGTTATGTCGGTTATGTGTATACTTTCATACCATAGGCAAAATTAGTATTTTTGAGTGGCGTTCATTCAATTTGTGGGCTACAAGCTACTATATTTTTAATCAAGTACAAAATAACACAATCGTCTCTCAAGTAATAGAGTGAAAAAGTTGAGGTAAATCATCTCCTTCGATTCTAATTCTTTATGAGGGATATCTGTTACATTTTCTTATAGAATGCCATCTCCAGCTCCTTCTGACGATGTACCGAGTACCCCAAGGCGAGCAGGTTCTAGAACCCCAGCTAGGATGGCTGATGGTTCCAGAACTCCAGGGAGGGAACCACCTCTCACACCCAGGCGAACACCTCGTAGAGGTGCTGCAACTCCTCGAAGAGATGATAGTTCTCCTACAAGAAGTGTAGCTTCATCAACAAGAACTCCTCGAAAGGGCCGTCCTACTCCTGCAAAAAGTGTATCATCTGCTGTTGATACCCCAATGAGATGGGGAGGTCCTAGAAATGACATTGATGGACAGAGTGAAATTCCTTCCTCTCCAGCTCATAGCATTGCTCCAACCAGCCCTGGCACAGGTCAGATTTTTATTTTGATTTAAACAGGGGAGATTGAATCTTATAGGACTTTATTTTTTGAATGAAAATGCCACAAATATATGAAGTTGCTGACACTTTTTTTTTAAATATAAGGTTGATTCATCCTGATATCAATTTGAAACTTTCAAATACAAGATACTAAATTTACTAAATGCTCAGTCCTCATTTCAAAACACTTAAAATTTCTTTGCCAAACATTATTTCAAAATGTTCATAATGTACTTAACACTAATATAAAGGCTTCTATATCTAAATATGGCTTTTCTTTACTCTACTATGTTTTTCAGTGATTTTTCAATTTTGAAGCAAATTCTAGTAGTCATTTTTCTTCCAAAATTTCCAAACATTATGTTCTTCTATATTTCCAATATATCTGATTTCACCTTTCATTCTTTACTGATTTCTTTATTTGACATTCAGGTTATTCTTGTCGGCTAACATCACATTCTTCAGTACTCAATTTCTATAGCTAATTTTTTTCCTTTGTTTTCTTAATATCTCTATTGCATTAGATACTTGATGATTTACTCATATATATTACTTATCAAACAAAATAAATTCTGGTATAACTTTTAAACTATCAATTTTATATAATAATATGGAATATGGGGGCCACAGCTGATTAACTGAAAAACAGATTTTTTAAAACAGATAAAAACATAACTACAACTTTGATTAACTCTGTTGTTATTTTTATATTAATAAAGGGTATTTCCAACAATCCCCTTCGTGGGTAAAGATTTCATTCTTCAATTTCTCTTGTAACCACCGTTAGTCCTAGATAATTTCTTAAGTTGAAGAACTTTGATCCTGTTGAAGGTTTCCTAAAGATTCTGCATCCATTTCATCTATCTTTCCATCTTCACAATGCCATTGGCCACTGCTTCATTAAGAAAATGTTCTCTTTTTGAACTAATAATTCGATTCTCTGACATGTTCTTTGTAGATTGATTATAATCAGGAATGATGATAGTCTCAAAATTTACACTACGCCATTTGCCTTACATTTCTCTGTTAAAACCATTCGCGTTTTTCTTTTTTGTCTACGATTTTCCAAGTTTCATTTTTCCAATGTGATTTTTCATTTTTATTCACATCCTTTCATTCTTTTAACGCTTTTCCTTGTATTATTTTAATAATAGATGAGAGAAATGCATATTCATCACCCATATAAAAATCATTGGTCCATGAAGGGGGTCCTTTAGATCTTGAGAGAGTATTTGGAAATTGTTTGTTGCCTTTCTTTATCTATGTCTTTTCTTTCTTCTGCTGTCTCTGTGAGTTGAGAATATCTTGCACCTCCAATAGAGTAAAGACACACCCAAAGAAGCCATTGTACGGCAGAACATTTTGCATTTTTGTAAAACTGTTAGTGAAAATCTCACTAGTTGGAGACTTGAGACTTATCTCTCTCTTTCTCTCTCGCACACACACACACACACACACACACACAGTCTCTTAACGAACATGCATCTTAGGGGAGGGCTTAAGCCGAGATTTTGAAGTTGTTTCCTACATTTGACAAGCTACATATACTGTTTTTTATAACTGTAAAGTATTTCTGCTGGTTTTTTAAAATTATTTTGCAATAAAAGAGTAAACTTTTGTGGAAAGTTGCATTTATTCAACTAATACTTCTGTAGGACTGGCAATGAGTGAGATTGATTTGAGTTCTCCTTTAAATTATGGAACACCAAGTTCTTTGGGATCTATCAGGACTCCTAGATCTGGTATAAGAGGAACACCTATTCGCATGAGGCCTGACGTACGTTCCGATAAGAGAATTAGACAAGTTAATATAGGAGGAGATGCTGCGGTAAGTGTTTACGTGATATGGATGACATTGAAAGATTTCATTACTTGCAGAAAAATGAATTTCAATTTTCTACTGATATGATTATAGTATTCCCAAAAGCCCTTTTGGACCTATAGTTAGGAGTTTTCTTACCCAATGAATTCAAGATGGGTGGTCAATTTGTCAAATGTATAAGAAACGATGATAATAATAAAATTCACCTTCATAAAATGTAAATAGAATACATAAAATGAATTTCAAAAAGTATACATAAAATATAAAAGTGAAGCAAACTGATGTAAATACAAATCAAAATAATCAACTAATACACTATCAAGCACAAAATAGTAGGATAGAAGTGAAAGTTAATGTTAGATATTGTTTGCAGAAGCATATAGTGTGTGTCACATTGAGCGTCCATTAATATTAATTCATTGGGCTTTTTTAAAATGTTCTTCAATATGCAGGGTACCTTGTAGAATCATGGCATATCAAAGTCAGGTTTTTAAAATGAAATATCATCAATTGCTTTTCATATTCGTTTTACATCAGGAAAGTACTGTTAAAAATATTAGATTTTATGAGTGTATACTGAATGGTTCAGAAGTTATTCCAAAAATAATACCAAAAAACTAGTCTATTCAACTCTCCATTTTCAATGAAATCACAATTGTACATACAGTCTGTTTTGTTATAGGGATATTTAAATAATATTTCTTTTATTATCAAAAATTTTCACATTGATAGTGGGTGAATCAACACTAAAAAACAATGTTTTTTGGTCTGTTCAAATAGAATACCCTAATTTTATTTTCCATGTGATTTCCCTATGAAAAGCTCTTTATAAAAATATGGAGTTGTATGAGCATATACCTATCTCTCGTAAATGGTATTTTTCAAGATTGCCTAAAAACTGCTGAAGTTATCCCATTATTTAAAGGAAGCGATTCTAATATACCCGCGAACATGAGGCCTATTTCTTTACTGCCAACTCTATTTAAAATCGTGTAAAAGTTAATGAAAAAGAGAATCCTAAATTTTCTTGACAAGAATCATATTCTTCACTCCAATCAATATGGCTTTCAAGCCTCTAAGAGCACAAATGATGCAATGTTTGCTTTTTTAGAAGAACTTTACCTTGACTGAATGTTGGTGAGGTTGCAGTGGCAGTATTTTGTTATCTGACAAAAGCATTTGACTGTGTTGATCACTAAATATTGCTTCAAAAACTTGAAATCTACGGATTTAGAGAAAAAATCTTGTTATGGTTTGAGTCATATCTATCAGATCAAGTTCAAGTAGTGAATTTCAGATAAATTTCAGATAAAATTAGCATTAAATGCGGATTACCTCAAGGATCTGTCCTCGGCCCTTTGCTGACGATACGTCTATACTTTGGCATGGAAGAAGCACTTATGCACTAAAAATTAGCATGATATAGGCAAAGTTAAACAATGGAGGAGCAGCTGTCAAAACTTAATTAAGTCAAGTTCACACAATTCAAAAAAGAGCAGTGAGATTCATTACCATAGCTAGAGTCCAAGATTCCTGTAAGCCCCTTTTTAAACTCATCACATCTTAACAATCTACTGCCTCTTTATTTTAGAAACAATCTGCCTAATGCAGAAAGAGCACAAAGATAACATCTTGAACTCAACTCAAAGTTATGCTACTCGTCTCACATTATTCCTCTTCCTATCCTGTCAACAGCACAAATTAAAAATTCGATTCTTTATAATAACAAAAAATATTTAAATCATCTCCCCTTTTCAATCAGAGAGTTAACATGTTACAAACAGTTTCGAAAAAGAGTAAAAAAGCTTGTGCTAGATAAAGCTTATTATAGTATTGAGGAATTTCTTTCGGATGACTTCACAACTTACTTTGTCAACATATAACATTTTTTATCACAGAATTCTACCATAGACTTTTTGAAGTGTGCTTGAGCCATATTAATATCTTGTTTTAAATTCTTGACCTTTGTGTTAATGTTTCAGATTGTTTTATTTCTTAAGCCTGCTTTATCAACAAAACCTAAACTTTTGTGACAATAAAACATCTCCGACTCTGATTCTATACCTGTTCGAGTGATTTTTACAAGAAATAAAAACAAAACTAATTTTGAATACTATTTTATTTACAAATAATTTCTTCATAAGAGGTTTTGAATGATTGATCATTTTAATTGTTCATAAATAATTTGACTGCTTTGCTGTGGAAATAGGCAAAAAATTGAAAATTGAGGAATCAAAAAAGGAAATGAAAAATTAAAAAGATTTCAAATCGAGTTACTAATTTAAAAGATTTCAAAACGAGTTACTTCACGGCGTTTGGATTGTTGTATCCACAATCGTCTTTGGGTGATGACTGGACTATTAAATTGATAGATGTAGCCATTACTACTTGGAAGGAAATCATAATGAAGAAAAGAGAATTGAAACTTTTATAAAAGTGGGAAAAGTTTTATAAAAGTGGTAAAAAACGTAGAAAGTTTCAATTCTCTTTTCTTTATTATGACTGGACTATTTCTTCGAGAGATGACTATGTATAGATCATTTGAACACTTTTACGGTTGATTTAAGGTTTTCATATGTTGCATATTTCTAGCTAGCTTGGCTGAATGTGTTGTTGGACAACATATAGAATAGAATAGAATATAATCGTCATTAAAAATTTTACAATTGCATTGAATTACATCACATTTATAAAATTTTATCAGACTAGTCAATCCTGAGCAGTAGGCTATATACATATACATTACAAAAATAAAAGAAAAGCAACTTATTGACTTATATCTATATGTAAACAGGCAGAGTACCTCATACAGTGTAAAAAGTTTATTTTTTAAAGGATTCATTCAGTACAATAATTTACCACAATATGTTAAAAGAGTCAAGAAGTATACCAGAATTCAAACAAAATTTGATTTTGTATTATAATTAAAAAAAAATATTCCACCATTATTCTATACTGTATTCTATTCTATACTGTATATTTATACTCAAATTTATTATTCAGGGCTATTTAAATTCGTTTCTGTATATGGGGATCTCGTAAACGATAAGAGATAGAGTGTCGGTTAAATTGTGTCAAAGTTGCGTATTTCAGAGACCTATTCAATGATGTAAAAAAATCGAATGTAGCTCTTTTGGTTCTGGAGATATACAGGAAAAACCAAAAAATCCCAAATAATTTTTTCACCTATATCTTCTTTATTCGCAGAAATATTGAAAATCTGTCCACATTTTGCTATAGGCACTTGATTTGGGCTATCAGAACATATCCATAAATCTTTTATACAGGGTGTCATCTGACTTGGCACCCCATCTTTGAATTTTTAAATACGGACCTGTATTTTTTGTTGTAGTTTATGGATCGTAGACGTTCACTTCATACTGTTTTTTTTTCTGATTGATTCGGCCGTTACTTGATGAAGATCCACAGTAATTTCAAAAACTACACCTCAACGATTTGATCTCCACAAACTTTATTATCGTTTACGAGATCCACATGTACAGAAACGAATTTGAATAGCCCTTTGTATCTTTATACTTACATTTATTATAAGTTATATTTATTGTTAAATAGGTATGTTAACTATTTTATTTTTTGTAAATTAGGATTGTCCTACCTAAATGAATAAATCAATCAATCAAAGTTTAAAAATTCTTGTACAGAATAAAATGCATTCTTTGCGAGGTGATTGTATAATTTCGATTTAAATGTTTGCAGACTGCATTTATTTTCAATTAGTTTACTGCATGGTTATAGTAAATGATGCCTTGATAACTCCCAGAGTCCTGTCCCACCGCCAAACGTGAGTAAGGTAGTCTTAATTCGTTACCCCTTCATGTGTTGTAGTTATTGCACATATTATTTTTTGTGTAGTGAGCTTCATTTTTTTTTATATTTATGGCTACTACAAATATGTACAGGCAGGAATGACTAAGTATGGTCAGCTGAGTGAATGTGTTCTTACATGATTCTTTAAACTTAAGTCCAGCTAGGCATCTTATCACTTTTTTGGAGTTAAAATGCTTTCATGGTATGAGCTGAGTTTCCCCAGAAGGGCAATCCATAAGATAAAATAGACTGCATAAGTCCATAGTATATGCAGCTTCTTTGAACTTCCTCTTAAACCAGTGTTCCTTCCTGTGGATGATCTCCGCTTGAGATCACTTTGTTAGGTTGATGTCTCCAAACATGCTCTGATATTCCCAATTTGCTGGTTTCACCTCGCTGTGTGTTTCTCTTGTGTTCGGCAATGCGGACTTTCAATGGCCTCTTAGTTTCACCGATATAGAGTCCATTGAAAGTCCGCATTGCCAAGCACAAGAGAAACACACAGTGAGGAGAAACCAGCAAATCGGAAATAACAGAGCATGTTTGGACACCTTAACATAACATCAAGTGGTTCCAAGCTGAGATCATCTACAGGAGGAAGTTTAAAGAAGCTGCATATATGTTGTCCAACGATGCATTCAGCCAAGCTAGCGTAGATATATGCAATATATGGAAACCTTTGATCAATCGAAAAACAGACAACTCCCACTAAACCTGTGAAGCAGAGCGAGGGAGGAGAGGATAGGTGAAAGCTATCGAATTAGCTATAAATAGTCATATCTCGACGGTTTTTACTTAATACTATTGTTATTTTTAGCCATTCATTTTAATTTTTAATTTTATTTGTTCTATCAGAGATTTCAAATCATATTTATTATATCATATTTCACAATGGAAGTCCGAACTAGTAATTAATGTTGTATCATTAATGTTGTATCAGAGCAGATCAACTGGCAGCTCTTTCATATTATTCCTAAATTCATTCATAAGCCGATTTTTCATACTTGTTGATTGATGGTAGATGAGCCTTATGCCAGGTGATGATGAGGCATAAGAGGTTGTCACCATTTCTAGTTGTATATTCATAGTTTCAATCAAGTGTGGTAATGTTTTGTGTTCTAATGTAAACAAGACAATGAAATATGCATAAAGCTGAAATAGTCATGATCTTTTTGTTGGTTCGTTTTATTGTACCCAAATTCTAAGGGTCATCTTTCGTAGGATAAAAATATACCCTTCCAATCAGTTGAAAATTCCCCAGAAATGCAGACCATGAGATACTTTAGACTGAGATAGCCCCATGTATGCTTTTCTAGAAACATAAAAAGGAACAAATTCAGTGATACTACGATGCATGTAAAGAACACTGGATAACTTTGAGGATAGATCTTTAATGTAGTCTCTTCAAATGAGCAAAACACTTTCCTCACCGAAAAAAAAAATGCTCGACGCTTGTTCGCTTACTAAGTAAGCATCATTAAGTTTTAGTCATCTCCTGTGTCGAGTGACAGAATTTTTAGTTTCTTTGACGGAAAAGTGTTTCCAGTAGGTCATTGCGCGTACTTGGGAACTTTCCCTTTATTATTAGAAATCATAAAGCAGATTCAATAGTTTTTTCAAATGAAACCGAATATACATATGTTATCAAGCATTTATTCACCATTGCATATAGCCAGTATATCATCTCTGGTTTCAGCCTCTTTCCATAGATGGAAAACTAGCACTTTTCTATATGACAAAGCAATTCATCGTAATTTTTCTGTTGAATTTGAGAACTCACCTCTACCTCAGCCTGTTTTTTTATTCATTCTAGATGTTGATTGTAGGTTAGCCTACCACGGGAACGTAACCTTTACTTACTGCGAATGCTTTAGTTAAAAAAGATGAATATCTAACAATTATATTAGATTATTGAAGTGAAAATACAGAGTTTTTTAGGTCAAATTGTTATTGAAATACCTCGCCACTGTTCAGCTATTAATGTTTTCAAAATAATTTTGAGTACTTCTGGAAAATATGCATGTGATTAATGAAATATCTCAATGAAATAATTATGATTTTGGTTGTATTCTTGTTAACATAATAAGCTACTTATATTTTTTCATACTATATTTTTATGAATTTATTTCTTTTTTGGTATTATAAAAAGAATTATATATCCACAAAGAATAATATATAAGTTTATCAGTATTTACGACTGCCCAAGTCCATAGTATGAGTAAAAATGTTCCAATGATGAAGTAGTAAGCAGTTTCTGTAAATATTTTATCACAGAACCTAATACCTCTGTAATGTGTCATTGACATTTCACTAACTTTTTGTAGTAGTATTTCTCGTGTTAACTTTGGATATCGGCAGGTTTCATTCTGAAAAAAATCATTCAAATGTAACAAACTAGGAATTACAAAATCTAAAATCTAAGTCAATCTAAGTTGTTTAATGATCTCACTTCAACGAGTCTCAAATTTTTCAAAGACTGGCGGCATAAGGGGCATATATTTTTCCATGTACGTTTTTTCCAGTAGGTGTGAAGGCATTCTATGCAGTAGCCATGATCACAGTCAGACTTGATTGGTAATGTGAGTTCATTGAAACAAATTGGGCACTCGGAATTGTAGACAAAATCAGTATCTGAAATCAAAATAGCTCTCCTGAATAATGAAGATAAATATCACTTCCTATTTCTTATAGTCTAATCATTAGATAATATCAAGTGTTGAATAATAATGCCACTGATCATCTTAGATTATAGGTAAGGCAATCAATAATGTATAGTATCAGGTGCAGTATCATCTTTTGAATTGTTAAAGATGTTTCTTTTTCAAATTAATGGGAGTTCTTGTATGTTTTTGGACAACATATAAATAAAGTAATTTTTTGTTTGTTTATAAAAATATTCAAAATTGTACTTACCAAGTAGAGGTGCTTTTGCTTTTTTACGTTTTCGAAGTAAGTATACTAAAATAATGACTGAACATAATAAAATTTGACCTGAAAAAAAGATTTCTAAACATTTGTTGCCAACGTCTGCCAAATCCTGCTCCATGATACAATTTTGCCAAAATAACATCATCAAATATGACTATAGGTCTAAATTAAGTTGCACAAGTAACAACAAACAATAAAAAGGTGTCAATTGTGACAAGTAAGATGACATGTGATTGATTACAGGGCGATCACAATAGTATTTATATGCGTTTTATAAGCTCCTCACTTGAGATTACTACTGAATAGAAGAATAGCAGAAACCTACCTGTAAAAAGTTTGTTGAGTGAGAAAAAGATAAAATCACTCCAAAATATTGATTTTAAAGCTGAGAACCCACGAACAGATTTTTATGAGACGCCCGTAATGTTTTTTTTTCACTAACTTTTTTTCTTCCAGCTTGAGGCAATTCCAGAAAGTCAAGAATCAGATTCCACCGCTCCTCATCTAGTTATATGGGGTACTAACGTTTCAGTGGCAGAATGCAAAGTTAAATTCAAACAATTTATACTTCGTTTCATAGACCCAAATGCAGATGAAGATGAAAGGACAGATGATATGAATCTCAATGAACCACTGTACCTTCAGAAACTAGAAGAGGTAAGACAAGAGAAGACAAATACAAATTGAATTTAGTCTTGTCAAGTTTTCCTTTCTTATTGTTTTGTAGAGCAATTCCAGACTGAGAAAATTTACAAAAAAGGCTAAATTCACCACATTCAATTATATTTTTCTTGTAAAAACTAATTGTACCAAATCTCCCTAACTGTATTTTGATGACAATACAAACTTTGAATTTTTTTCCATAGTTGACTAATAACTATCATAAAAACACAATTTCACACAATATTGGTACTAATCAAAAATGACCTTTCATGTTAAAGTAAAATAATAATTGGATTGAAGAATCCTACAATATTCATATAATATGACATTTTTAATTCAAAAACACAAAACGCAAAAAAAAATCAACAAAATTTTCTCTCTTAAAATATACTAGTGAAATGAGGTAATTTCATTCGACCAATAGAAACGAAGCCACGCCCCATCAAAGTCTCAAACGTTGAATATAGTATCTGCTGTGAGGGCAATCCAAGCACTTTGTTCCGTAGCCCCATTTTCTGTAAATAAAATGCTTAGATTCATATAATGAAATTGTGAACATTTTTCTTGTGATATAATGAAGTTATCATATTGTCCTTTTGTACTTTCCTCACTTGACTGTTGCTGTGCAATCTGGTCTCCATTTTATAAATGTAATGTGTTTCTAATAGAGAATGTTCAAAATACAATATATCTAGAAACTTGTTGGTTCATACTTAAAATTGTTCAATCTGTTTTTCCTTTAACCTATATGAATAACAACCTTCAGAAGTCAAAACTTGTGCAACCTAAGGTTCAACAAGGGTTTTACATTTTAAAATGTGATTTTTGCTTATGTTTAAAAATCTCAAAGATGATATTAACTATCTCAGTTCAGTCTCTGAAGTAAATTTCGATATAAATGTTTATACCACAAGCTATCCTTTTTTATAAATACATTTATTAAAGAAATCTATCTGGGTCAAAAGAAGTTGAATGTAAAAATAGGCCTTATAAAAACTATCACAGTATCAATTTGATAGGGAACGTTAATACCATTAGAGAAAAAAAGTTATATAGCAGCAGCAATCTCATATGATTGGTAATACTATTTGATAGAATATTAAATCTTTACATTTTTTCTTAAAAGGCAGCAAGACTCTTTAAATTCTCAGGAATTAGGTTTTAGAATTTGTCGCCTTGATGTAGTAGTTTTGATACTTGTTGATTGTAGTTTTTTGTAATAGTTGTCTATTTCTGGTACTTCAGTAATGAACTTGTAGATTCAATCTAGGGTGAATGTTTTAATGCATTTTATTGGTTGCTATGAATGTAAGTACAGGTTTGAATTGTGTACAGTGAGAGTATGTCCATGATATGTAAAGTTTGATATAATTGTGCTGTGGGATAACAGTATGGAAGATTATATACTTTCTCAACAACTTTGTTCTGCAACACCTTTCGTAGATTCAACTTGTTCACACATTTATAGATATTATACTTCTCACTGTAGATGGTGATACCGTTGATAAATACATTTCCAACAAAGGATCTGTTCATACTAGTGCAGGAAACAAGATGGTTGGAATGGGTGTCATTAAGTTTATTTCTCCCTAACCAATATTAATTTTTTGGCATCACCTTAAATTCAGAGATCTATAGTTCTTGTTATTCATTTCATGTATAAGAAAAGTAGTATTACATGAATATTGAGGAAGTATGTAAATTGTTGAATTGACTTATAAAATGCACTTTGATAGGAAGGAAAAAAAAATCATATGTATTCAAACAACTACTTTCAGATACATACCTTGGAAGAACCATTCCTAAATGTTAACTGTGCCCATTTGGAAACTTATGACGCAAATTTATACAGGCAGCTGGTATGCTACCCTCAGGAAGTTATTCCAACTTTTGATATGACAGTCAATGAGATGTTTTATGAACGTTATCCCGCTGCAGTACTCGATCATCAAATTCAAGTGAGACCATTTAATGCAGAGAAAACAAAAAATATGAGGTCACTTAATCCAGAAGGTATGTCACTTATGAAAATATGAAAATTATCTCGGTCTCTAATATATTTTCCATTCTAGATATTGATCAGTTGATAACAATAAGTGGTATGGTGATTCGTACATCGAATATCATGCCGGAAATGCGAGAAGCTTTTTTCAAATGCATTGTTTGTCAGTTTTCAACAACAGCTGAAATTGATAGGGGTCGTATTACAGAACCTACTCTGTGTTCCAGTTGCAATACCAATCACTGCTTTACTCTAGTACACAATAGGTCACAGTTTACAGATAAACAGATGATTAAACTTCAAGAATCACCAGGTAAGGAAATGTACTATGGCAATTGTTAGTTTTTGGATGAAAAGGTCAAAAGATTGAAACAAAACAACAACTCTGTTGAGGGTCAGCTATTACATACATTTTAATATTCGCACTTCTTACACAGTTGCCAAGATTAATTTTTACAGCTCAGCAGTTGACATTGTTGCGGAGCACCATGGAAATAATTTTTGAGCTTCAACCAACACTCCCGCTAGCTCAAAAAATATTTGAACAAAACAAAACTCAACATTTGAATTGAAGGGGTTATATTTTTAGGAGTGATTAATTTTTGGAATAAGCTTGATCTGCTTATGTCATGGATGACATCGTAATGACATTCATTCACCTATTTGATTTAATCCCAGCCAAGAGGAATCTTATTTGAATTGAAGGGGTTATATTTTTAGGAGATGACATAAGCAGATCAAGCTTATTCCGTGACATTAAAAAATCGTAATTCATTAATGAATTGTTTGTATTTTCTATGATGTTATCCAATTTGGTACTGAAGAGCCTTAGGGCAAGTGTTTTAAGGCAAAACATCGCTGTATACCAGTAAGGATGACAGTGTTCCATGTAACTGCAATTTGTTACCATTTTTTAAAGTAGAACTCATGTGAATGATATCTGACTTTTATTCCACGACGAATGTTTGAAATACAAACTGAGTAGAGAAAAGTATCTTCTGTATAATTCAGTGTTCATATAGAAGTATTTGTTTTGAAAGAATTTTTGTTTCTTTCCTGTAATTCAATGTTTATATGAAAGTAGCTGTTTCAGGAGGACTTTCTTTCAGTTTGTGTCTGAAAGTTACTTCTTTGCATGATTTATACATCCATGTATAGAGTTACTTATTTCCAAATTGATTACTCCCTTCCTTTCTTTGGAAGATTTCCTCATCCTTTTTTTTGTATCAAGATGGAGTAGTAGAAAGCCAAAAACTTTCTTTCCCAGAAAACTAAACAATTTTAAAGTGTTTTATTTTACCTCAACTATACCCAACTCTAATGAATTTATTATGTTTAACAGCACACAAGCTCTTTGTTGAAACATCAGCAGGCATGTTGGACGTTTCCAAATATTTTAGTTCAACATGTTCTTGAGCGATAGCTTCTCTTATGAAATGGTGTTTTATATCAATGTGTTTCGTCCGCTTGTTTAATATGGGATTAGCTGATAATTTTTGAGCCACCATATTATCAATTCATCCATTTTCATGTTAAGTTACCTTTTACCAACGACAGAGTTGAAATTAGTTCATTTGAAGTTGAAAATATTTTAGTTGAGAAGGCCATTTTGTAAAACCCACTACCACAAAATTTCAAGTTTTTATTTTAAATCATTCTCCATATATTCGTAAAGAACGCTCGTCGTGAAAAACCCTGTACATATATTTTTTTGTATAAGTATATGAATCTATACAATTTGTCTTTGTGGAATAGTTGGTAGAACATGGTATATGTATACCAAGTTAAAATTCCACTGACAGGCCACACTTTTTCATTTATTTTCTTCAACCACCTAATTTTTAAACTATTCAAAATTGAATACAGTAAAAATAAAGGGAACTATTTTTGAATGATTTTTTTGGTTGCTTTTTGTTAAGAAATTTAATGATGATCTTATTCATAAAATATTTCACAAATGTGACTATAATGACTATAATTGATATAATATTTATATTCTTCTCTAATGAAGGAACTTACTGTGTTTCAGATAGGGATATTTCAGATCATAGAATCACTCTTTTATTGAATACCGTCAACAAAAATGAAACTACAAGTAAAAACGGAAAAGAAAAACATTATACATTTTTGAAAATCATCGATACTGGAAAATTTTGAATTTATCGTTGCTATAGACGATTTGAATGAGGCGCTCAACATTTTCTATGATACAATATTTTATCATGTCAATTTCAATTTTGATCAAAACACGTTTTACTGTATAGATAACAAGAGATGCATGGATGAATCAATTAAGTGTTTAAGTACATTTTTGAAAGATGTATTTATACTGAAAAATACCCATTCTATTCTTATAGTGGCATATAAAGACACTAAGAAAAAACACCATTTATTGATGAAGATATTCAAGATATTCAAGTAAAAGTCGCTCTCTATGAAAAGGATATTACATTGAAGAAGGTGATTATATAATTGAAACTTTTATTTTACATTTTTTCTGAATCCTTTCAGATACTCATATAAAAATGGCGGCGGGTGGACGTTTGCTTTCACCTGCTCTGAACGAAAGTGAAAAACTATCCTGTAAACATTGCTCTAAAAAAGTTGTGACTAAAGTGCAGTGCATCAAATGTTCCGAATTTTCCAATCCCGCTTGTCTTAGACAATCCAGGGAATTAAGAAGTCCAGAATGCAAACATGAAACAATTCCGAATACAAGTGACTCACAAACCTTGGAAAAAACCTACCTAGAAGAAGAAAATCGGCTTCTGAGAACAATGCTCGAAAATAAAAATGTAATAATTGCTGACAAAGAAAAATTAATACAGTTGTTGCATGAGAAAATTGCAATTTTAGAAACAAAAGTATTTCCTGTCATAAATACAGAATCAAAAAAAGGTACACAATCTGAAATAAAAAGTGCACAGCAGAAAAACATTAAACCTTCTGAAAAACCAACTCTCTCCTTATCA
>NW_019290286.1:109905-136123 GCF_000500325.1 Leptinotarsa decemlineata
AGAGACACAACCGCTAATTATTAACCTGCAAGACGACTCGGATTCCGAAGATGATCCTGTTTATTTTGAATTTGAATAGTTTTGTAAGTAATCGTAGTTTATATCATTTAAAAATAGGTATTAATTAAATAAATGTATCTTTTACAAATTGCAAGTAACTTATTATTTTTGAATAAAATAAAGAAATTTTTTTTAAATAAAAATACAGTTTACAGTACCTACAGTTTAAGAATATTAATATATTTATTTATTTAAAGTAACTAATGTTTTAATCATATACTCTACGACACTGGTCACTCATTTCCACTCAAAATACCTACATAATCGGATTAAAAGTTTTATAGCTGTATTGTATTTCTTCAGATACAAGGTGGGTTAGTCGAAAACATCTTAAACTGCCAGTTTTAGTTTGGTTTTTGTTATTATATCATATTAGCTGTCTTCTCTGTATTTCAGTTCTCTAATGAGGGTCAAACTTGCAGTGAGCTATCAACAAATTATGAACGGACTATACCTGTATAATTGAAGGCATCAAAGCAACTGTAAAATTTTAAACAAACACTGATAGCATATTTGTTAAAAAATTGTTATTATGCACTAGCAGATTTTTTTATAATTATTAGGTATATTCTTCTTTCATTATCGCCTCATTTAATTTTTATAACTGTCTTTTAGTATCTTCATTTTATTGTGTTGACAGTTTCCTTAACAACTTTATAGTGTCTTTGTGGAAATGAAGTATTAGTATTATCATCAAAAGCAAACAACAATTTACCTTTGCCAATGCCAAAATCTGCAACATCGAAGTTTCTATAATTTGTGAGGGCAAAAAAATTAATAATCATTTACGTAAATTCCATAAAAGACATATTATATCATGGAAGAATATTATAGTGATGATACATCTAATGGAATAGGAGTCTTATTCAGTCTATGTATTTTTAATTAACGCCGTTTCGACATTGTCTATGTCGTATCGTAGCATTTAAACATATAACATATATGTGTTTATGGATGACTGACCCTTTACTTGATGAAAATCAATAATACTGTCCATGATAATGATTGAACAATTTTCACAATTTTTTTTATTCTAGAATCTAGACACATTTTGCGTAGTAATAGTACACGATGGACTACATTTTTTATATACCACAGTATTTGTTACCTCACTTGATTGGTTAATGGTAAATGAGATAACAGGTAGATTTTAAAAAACAATATAATCTCAGTTCTTGGACAGCAGATAAATTTTGAATGACTAATATTGGCATTATGAAAAAAGGTGTAACAATGGTGAGTGGTTGAAGACCAACAAAAGTTTTTTAGAAGTTTCTTCAATGAAAATTCACTAAAAACCAGTATTAGTTGAAAGTTATAAGATGGTAGTAACAATTATTAAGTGTAGTTTTTCAAATAAATAATTTTCAGATGACATGCCTGCTGGACAGACACCTCACACTGTGGTTCTATTTGCACACAATGATCTAGTGGATGGAGTTCATCCTGGTGACCGTGTTACTGTTACTGGAATTTATAGAGCCCAGCCTTTGCAATTGAATCCTCGCATGCGAAATATTCGATCAGTTTATAAAACTCATATTGATGTCTTACATTACCGTAAAATTGATCATAAGAGACTCTACGAAGAAGAAGAAGGGTAAATGTTTTACTATAATTCATTAACTTCAACGGTAATAATTTTTGTAATTATATAACATTGTATAAGGAAAACTTTAATCTCTGACACTCACATTTGTTTTTTTATTCCAGTAAAGATCATCGATTCACACCAGAACGTGTAGAATTATTGAATATTTTGTCACAAAAACCTGATATTTATGATCGCCTAGCCAGAGCAATTGCACCTTCGATTTATGAGAATGATGACGTGAAAAAAGGTATATTATTGCAACTCTTTGGGGGAACCAAAAAAACATTTGTTACTTCTGGCCGTTCCAATTTCAGAGCTGAAATCAATATTTTATTGTGTGGAGATCCAGGTGAGAATTATATTTTTAAATGCATGTGCATATGATCGGTTGAATCTAGTCGCTTCAAAATGCTTTTGTATATATTAAAATGGCTTTGTGTTGCACATAATCCACTGACTAATATTTATAAAAGTTACAATATGGAAATGTTCAGATTACTTTCGATAATGTCGAAACCATCAAAATTTGTTTCACTATATTTCAATTTTTTTGAATGTGATAGAAGGTTTATTTTTTTATTTATCTACGGGTAACCCCAATTTGTATACACGAATTCAATACATTTTAGGAAGTAAACACTAATACTAATCTAACTTTAATTATACTAATAACCTAAAAATAGAAATATTTGAATATTTGAGCACTTAGTCCTGTGATTTACAGTTGAATATTTTTCAATCTATTTCTAAGAGAACATTGAGGAATATAAAACAAGTCAAAACATTTGATTGTTCCGTGTCCTTCTAGGAGGTACGTGAAGTTTAATTTCAGAAAGAAGAGTTGAACAATCAATTTTCAAACTGAACAACTTATGGAGGAATATAATATCTGCATGAATTCTACGAGTACCTACTGAGTTTCGATATATCTGTTTTGAAACTGATATCTGAGAGTGAGTGATCGATCAGAGGCATGCTCAGTTTAAAGGCAATATATTTCAGGAATTTATTCTGAACTTTCTCTATGTTATAACTGTAAAGTTCATATTTCGGGGACCAAACACAACTGCAGTATTCCAAAATTGATCTTACCAATGAAAAGTACAATGCCTTTATGGAGTTAACATTTGTGAAATCCTTTGTTAATCTGCATATAAAGCCTAACATTTTCATCGCTCTACTAGTGATATGTTCATAATGGAGATGGAAATTCATTTTGGCATCGACTACACGTATAGATCACGATCACGTATAGATTTTACAGATTCCAATGGTTTACCTTCAATTGTGTATTCAGTGATGAAGTGATTACTTGATCGAGAGAAAGACATACTTTTGCATTTAGTTGCATTGACATCCATGCAGTTATCAGTACACCAATCTATGAAAGATTCAATATCAATTTGAAGTTTCTCGCAGTCCTCTTTGGATTCAATAGTCCTGAATATTTTAAGATCATCAGCAAACATCAAAATTTCAGAATGATTGATATATTTTTTAATGTCATTAACAAAAAGATTGAACAAATATGGTCCCAGGTGGCTTCCTTGTGGTACCCCCGAGCTAACAGAGATTTCTCGAGATACAAATCCCTTGATTTTCACGAATTNATAACAGGAAAAATTATAAAGAGTACTTTTATGATCATTTTGAAAGATTGATTAAAATATTCATTAAAAGTGATAGGGAAAAATTATTTTTTCTTTAGTAATATACAGTAAAAATCATAGAAGTGATCAGCATGAGATAGTGAACTTTTACTCAAGCAATAACCGCATCATGAAAAATTTTAATATTTGATTTGGAAATATAAATGATGTAAAACGCGTTTTTGAACACCAAATAAATCTACATTTTGAAACCGACTTTCTCGTTTAACTAACCTCAAAAGTGTAAAAGTGTACTTCATTCTGGATTGTAATAATATTGTTGTAAATCATGCCCTAAAGAAAATAGCGCCGGCCGCCACTGGTAGCCATAAACCAATTGTGATGTAGCTAAGAGCGCGCGAATGTACGATGTTCGCTGCCACTCTAGATATAACGAGAATAATGCTACCGTCTTCGATAGAATTCCGAGGAATGTTCCAGGGCCTTCGATTGCCAAATATAAGCGCCATCTACTCGCCCATCGAGAGAGTCAAGTGGATGTTACAGTGAGGTACGAGAAGCGATCTAGTAAGGCGATAGACATTCGAATAATTGTTGAAATTTTAGTTGAAGTGCCGCAAGGTATGATGATGACAAAAATTTGTTCAATATGGTTGCTTTATTTCTTAGAATCAGAACAAAATTACTGACATCACGCGCGAAAATGACATTTTCAAGAAACCCGTTTTTTGCCACATCAGGAAATTTAGCTATTTCGAGAGGTGTTTTCAGAAGAAAATCATTGAATGACGAACCAATTATTTTGTATTATTACTTATTTCAGGTATAACTTTCCTTGCAATTGTTGTTGGGTCATCTGATTCAATACTTTGTTTTTGATGAAATGTTTTCTTTCAATTTTTTCCAAAAATGTTTTGTTTTCTTGGCGGCCTTATCATAAATAGATTTGAACTGGATAGTTCGTTTCCAATGCGAATAGTTCTTTAAGATTTGAGTTGAACTTCTTCATTTACCAAATGCCTATCAACACCTTTATTGGAATGTAAGCTTTCACAGCTGGCGTCAATGTTTTGGATGGTTTCTGGGTTTGCCGTGGTCTTCTTTGGTTATAATCTCTAAACGTTTCGACTACAACTGCGGCAGTAATCTTCAGTGGCGTGGTCGAAGTACTCTTCTTGACGTGTCAACTGAAACCGAAGCACCCATTTCTTCTGTGTAATTTATAGTGCTGATTTTTGCGCACTTTCTGTAATGGAAAGTTCGCGCTTACCTCCCATGGCACACAATATTGAAAAGCGCCAAAACGAAGCCAAGTCAACCAAATCGTGCGGGAAGTACGCCCGAACCCGCCATTACAGAAAGTGGGCAAAAAATCAGCACTATAAATGACACGGAAGAAATGGGAGCTTCGGTTTCAGTTGACACGTCAAGAAGAGTACTTCGACCACGCCACTGAAGATGACTGCCGCAGTTGCAGTCGAAACGTGTGGACAGTATAACCGAAGACGACCACGGCAAAACCCGGAAACCATCCAAAACAACACTTTTGTTCTTGAAAACTTTTTTGAGAGAAAAGTGGACTTCAAAATATTGAAAAATATTAGGTTGAGGAGAAACAGGAGTGTGCGAAATGTTGAGTATAAAGTCTGATAACTGAAATGAAGAAAAATTTACTTTCACATTGAAAATATCTGTACAGTGTTTCAATAATATGACTTTGAATCATTTATCACCCTTTGACAAAGCTAAATTCGTACAAAAATTGTCAAAAAGTCTCCTGAAAAGTTCCAATAATTTTCATCTTGATGCAATACATATTACCAAAGGAAAGAATAATATGATTTCAATAAATTGACTACAAAAATATAAAATATAAACAGTTTTTTTTTCAAAAACTTCCACAGACTTTTTTTCAGTTCAAGGATGGTCATCAAATTATATTTATTTCAATGTTCGTATTTTCTTATTATCAACAGTTATTAATTTTCACTATATCAAGTAAATTAATAAAAATAAATAAAATATTTTTAAGATGTCTCGAGAACTGGGACCGTTGTTTTTGATTAGTGTTCATCATTAAAGAGTGTATCTAAAATTACAACCTACACCCTATATGACTAACCTTTCAAAGTAAATAATATAAAATATAGTCTCTTCAAAATAGTGATGATTTCATATAGTTATCATTTATTTCATTTTTATGAAATTTAACATTTTGTCCAAAGTTTTGTACTGAAGGTATGAAATATAAATAAACTGTGAATGAAAATTCATAATTTTTATTACAGGTACATCTAAGTCTCAACTACTACAGTATGTGTATAATTTGGTACCAAGAAGCCAATATACATCTGGCAAAGGTTCATCAGCTGTCGGCTTAACTGCTTATGTAACAAAAGATACAGAAACAAGACAGCTTGTTCTTCAGACCGGAGCACTTGTTTTGGCCGATAATGGAATATGCTGTATAGATGAGTTTGACAAGATGAATGACTCAACTCGCAGTGTGCTTCATGAGGTAATCAATTTGTAACTCTTCAGGGGTTAGGGTAATACAAAAGATACCACCACTGACGGATTGCACGAACTATTAAAAAAAATAAGTCAAAAACCACTTTTGATCAATTACACATGGTTTACAAAATAGCTTGCAATTCCTATAACAAACAAAAAACAATCCGATAGCATTAGTTTAACATTATATTACCAGAGGTCATAAATTCAACTCATGACACTTGTATTTTTATTTTTCTGATTTATTCGGCCGTTACTTGATGAAGACCCATAGTAATTTCAAAAACTACACCTCAAACTAAAGTGAATCACTTTAAAAAGCTAATGTCTTAGCGAAACATGTTGTGATATATTTTTCAATTAAAGTTTGTGGAGATCAAACATGTATTTTTAGTTTTTCCTTATAAGAAGAGATCATTCTGATAGTTGATTGAAATTGAAAAACAAAAATTGTTTCAAGATTCAATATTGAAAACTCAAATGAAGAAACTAAAATATTTCAACTCAGCAATTACTACACTTGCATCTATTTAATGATGAAAGGAAAAATAATATTGTAAGAAACATTCAGGCAATCTAAAAAAACCTCATACTCCACGCTTTTTTCAATCCAGTCTCTTGTTAGCAGTTCAGAACGATGGTGACTATTTGTAAGATTTTAGAACCCAAGTATCAATTGTGTACACAGCTATGTGAAACGTCATAGGTTTGAAAAACTGGTTATTTTTCAGAAAGAATTAGAATTAAACTTCTGTATTATTAACCAATTTTTGTTTACTGAAGAAAAATACATATTTTATTTCAGTTGAAGTATTGTTGTTTGGAAAGAAAGGTTTTGGCTTTCCACTTCTCCATCTTCATACAAATATTAACCTTTTTCTAGTAAAGTACATGGAAAATTTTCAGCTGATGAGAGTATTAACATATCTGACACAATTTAAAAAAATAATGAAATGTATATTTGAACATACAATTTTATTTTTTCCCCCGCAAGTGCATGTTTAACTTCCTTTTGAGAAGTATCAGTGAAAGCCACGTGCTTTAGTATTTGTCCAAACTACTTTTGACATAGTGGCACTAATTTTGATTATATTCAATGTGTTTTACTGAGATAAGTTGGTGATTAGTAATTATTTGTTTTATACCAGAATCATCGTTTGATAATATATATATAGTTTTTGAAAGATGTTCATTTTAATTCTTTCAGCATTGCTTCCATTGGTGTCTTTCTTGGCCTTATTAGTATAATTCTTGGTGATCTTTCAACACAATCTAGTTCTGACAACATTGATAATAGTAAAACTTCAAATATTGAATACTCATTCGTGTGCAGCTCATTGGATCAATAATATTTCAGGTAATGGAACAACAAACATTGAGTATAGCAAAAGCTGGTATTATTTGTCAGTTGAATGCCAGAACCTCCATATTAGCTGGTGCTAATCCATGTGAATCTCAATGGAATAAGAATAAGACCATTATTGAAAATGTTCAGCTTCCTCATACATTACTATCAAGGTAAACAACTTTCTTGATAATAAATACATTGTTTGAAAAATCGCTTTTTGAACAATAAAAATTCTTTAAGTGGGGTATAAGATATACCAATACTTCATATGTTACCTCTGTATGAAAGAGGGCACATTGAGTTTGATATATTGTTAGTGTTCCCCGCGGATTCGCCGATAATTGACCACACTATGCAATCAAGCTCAATTTTATTTCACTACAACACCATCAATACAACACAAAAACTTCAGACTAATACTCAAATGACTAACGCCTTATTAGCTCTCTTAGTACCGTACTTTAAACTAGACTAGTCTCCTCTGCCTGTTGATAGTGCTTATATAGGAATATTCTCGAAGCGGCGCGACCCCTAAAAGGATCGAGAATACAAGTAAGGTTGAGCACGACCTTGGCAGAGTCACAGTCAACCGGTAAACACCAGCAGTAAAGAGAGGCTATCTGCGTTTCCGCGACTCTTTCCCTTTCAATGTCTAATTTGAAAATCGTGAGTTTGTTCATCTGGAGTTTGTAAGTTGAGGAGCCACCAAAGTGCTGAGTGCTGAGAGAGTACTGCTGGCAATTTTTCCAGTCCTTTACGAAACGCCAGTAATAGATACAAAGTCCAAAGAAACTGTTTTACTTCATGCTCGCTTTTCGGTGTTCGCCTCCTTCAGAGGACACAACGTGTCCCAAGAAATTCACCTTTTCCTGGAAGAGGCAGCACTTCTGCAAATGAGCATTCCGCAGCCTCGTGAAACATTCCCCAAATTTGACAGATGTTTGTTAAAACTTTTTCCGGTCACTATAATGTCGTTGAGATAGACCAGGCATCCAAGTTTAGCACCAACTCCGTCAAGCGTTAAAATGTTACGGATGCATTGCATAATTCAAACTTTTTTATTGACCTTCTCTGGGTATTTTTATCTTCCAAAATTTGAATAATATGAAAATTGTAATGGAAAACTTTATACACCAGTAGAAAAAACAAACTTTTTAGTTCACCCCAATAAGTTACTTTGTATTTTTCACTAACTTGTATTCAATGATTTTGCCTATCAATAAAAATTGCTAAGAAATTATCCAACATTTATCGTAACGTGCCAATTTCTTTCGATCGTTCAAATCTTGGGACACCCACTTTTAGAGTTTTATGATATTTTCAATACGTTTGAAGCCATCAAAAACCGCATGGAAGCTGATGCCTAGTTTTTTCCCCACACCACACACTGTTTGTGACGAGCCTCCACCAGAGTCCTCAAATCCTCGTCCTTGGTTACTGAATTTTGCAAACCAACATCTAACAGTGTGTTCATTAACACCATCATTGCCAAATGCCTAGTTGAATTTTCGGGTTGTTTCGGCAGTGCTTTGGTTCAATTTGAATTAATAGAAAAAAATTGGCCGGAAATCGTTTAACGACATCATGTAGTAATAAGCTGAAAAGAGGCAAAAAATCAAAATTTGGAATAAAATGAACAGCTTCAATGTAAAGAGTATAACATTATCAATCAGTATATCTGTATATCAGTATATACTATGACATAGAATAAATATTTATCGAGATATGGAGCTACAAAAACACAGGACAATAAACAAAACTTTTGAAATAACTAATAGAAAGACATAAAGCTTTTTTCTCAAAAATTAATCTCTCCCAGGACATTTACGACTTTTCAACATCAATTTTATGCATGAGTTCATTCTTTTAATGTTGTTCGCTCTGAAAAAAATCTGTTCAAAATCTGTTTTTCCGTTAATCATCTGTCGCCCCCATACAAAGGACAACGCTCAAAAATTGAGAAATTTGTGCGAGCTAAAGACTAACGAGGTCTTACCTTTTAACGTGTGATTCCTAACACGGTTGAAGAATCATCCCAACCAGATAAATTCTCTTGAAAAAAATTTCTGGTCGAGGCGGGAGTAGAACCCACGGCCTTCCGATCGTGAGTCGGGCGCACTGCCACCGCGGCCAATTCCAGTGCAGTGTCCAATGTCCAATGCAGGTGTTTAGTACTTTAACGTTTATACACACTGAATTCAGACAAGGATCATTTAGGAACACTTCAATTACTAGATGCTACACTAGGCTGTTTTATAGGGTAGGCTTAACTATACTTCGGGTATTATCGAAAGTACTACTAGGTTGTCTTCATTGAAATTAACATAACTCTTGAATTTTTTCCTAATTTTCTTTATTTGTACTTTTCCAGAAATATATCGATGAATGTCAACAATTGTGGGACCTATCATGATAATTAATTCAAGATTCCAAATAATAGCATGATCATTTAATCACAAGACTGTACTTTGATAAATATTTTAATTGTTTCAGATTTGACTTGATTTTCCTGATATTGGATCCACAAAATGAGAATTTTGACAGAAAATTAGCTCGTCATTTGGTGTCACTGTATTACAAAACAAAGGAACAGGAGGAAGATGAATTTCTTGTATGTTGATCTCTTACTTTCGAAAATTCCTTTACGAAACTTGACATTTCTATTTATGAACTGACAGGTAGAACATATCTATCACATACAATTAATTTTCTAGAAACTGTTTTGACAGTGGAAATAGCCACCATATATCAAGTTTTGTAAAAAGAACTAACTTGGATATACTTTATTGTCATCAACTTTTTAGGACATGTCAATTCTTAGAGACTACATTGCTTATGCCAAGGAACACATTCATCCTAAGCTTAGTGAAGAAGCATCTCAGAAGTTAATACAATGCTATGTAGATATGCGTAAAATAGGGGCTGGGCGTGGTCATATATCTGCTTATCCTAGGCAACTCGAATCATTAATTAGACTCTCAGAGGCATATGCCAAAGTGCGCTTTTCTGCAACTGTTGCAGTTGAAGATGTTGACGAAGCATACAGGTAAGATTTATACTGTTTACATCGTATTTTGAAAGTTTTTATATATTTTTGATGTTGGTCTTGTTGCCAGCTGTTTTTTATAATAATATATAAGTTTATTCATGGATAAAAGTAATAAAATTTTTTGAACATATACAATTTATTCATCAATTTCTATTTTATCCCTTTCAAAGTATTCCCCTTAAGATGTAGTACAACCAACGTTTTTTTCAATTTTTCAAGCAGTTCTGATATGCACTTTTTGGTATGATCTTGAGCTCTCTCGGCGACTCGGTCTTTATCTCCTCAATCGTCTCTTCAATCTTGGGAACAAAAAAAAGTCGTAGGGGGCCAAATCTGATGAATACGGTGGCTGAGGCATGATTACGTTGTTCTTTTTGTCAAAAAAATTAGGAACAAGCAATGACGAGTGAGCAGGTGCATTATCGTGATGCAAATGCTAAGAATTGTTTGTCCTCGATACCTGACATTTTCTTCATATTGCTTCTCTTAAGCGGCCCATAACTTCCAGAGATACTCCTTATAGACTGTATGAACTGCAAGAACTCCTGATGTAGTATGCCACGGTAATTGCAGAATACAATGAAAAATACCGATATTTGATCAAACTTGGCGTGCCTTTTTAGTCTTGGCTTTCCTGGGGTCTTCCATTGGGACAATTGGACTTTGGTTTTGATGTCATAACCATATACCTATGATTCGTCACCACTTATGACCCTTTCGAGCAAATCTGGATCACCGCTAATGTC
Source organism: Leptinotarsa decemlineata (assembly GCF_000500325.1). Lineage (NCBI taxonomy): Eukaryota > Metazoa > Arthropoda > Insecta > Coleoptera > Chrysomelidae > Leptinotarsa > Leptinotarsa decemlineata. Next base: position 120,827 of record NW_019290286.1, read on the forward strand.
ATTCAACAATTCCAGAGCGATGCTCATGCGACGGTTATTTGGTCAAAATTCAGCAATTTTGGAAAAAACTTAGCTGCCACATGCTTCATGCCCAAAATTTAAGAAAAAATTGCATGGCATTAGCCAACCGATATGCCGACACACTCTGCAACTTCTCTAATATTCATACAACGATTTTCCGTAACAATTTTCTTCACTTTTCCAACATTTTCATCCGTTGTTGATGCGCTGGGGCGTCCAGGGCGAGCGTTGTTATTCACATCTCCTTGACTTTCTGTGGAAAGTACCACTCGTAAACATTTCTTCTGATTCAGAGTACATTCACCGTATGCCACTGTCTACAATTCAAGTGTTTTTGAGTACTGAATTCCATTTTTTACACAAAATTTGATGCAAATTCTTTGATACATTCTTTCAATTACAGAAAATCGTCAAACACGCAAAACACTTCTTTTATTTCTCCAACCAACAAACTGAACATGCTAAACAATTGAAACCGTGAACGTATTTTGGAGGCGGTATATCAACATAAAGAACAAAAAAAACACTAATTTTATTACGTAGCCCGCGAAATTTGAACGTTCACCTTATTTTTTTAACAGTCCAAGTATATTATTTTCAAATATCTTTTTAATATATTTTTTTTTGTTTTTACCATTCCAGCCTCTATCTTCACTTCAGTTACACTTTTAAATGTTGCGGTTTTCTTTTCTTCAAAATGATAATCCTGTAGTGTTTCTTTATCATATCCCATTATGAATTTATCATGCAACATTAACTCTAACTGATTGTTTTCAGAATTGCACAGTGTTGCCAAATTTCTTAGTCAGGACGACCACTTTCTGGGCGAAACATGGTTCAAAATGTTCTTCCAATAAAGGAATTAATCCTGAGTACTTTTCAGTTTCTGGTTCAGCCGGCATGCATAAACTAGGAACCAATTCATAAGTATCACCACATAGCATGTTGACAAGTATCCCTCCTTTACATTTATCGTCACTGATAGTGTTTTGCCACAAAATAATTTTCGATTCTCCTCTTGAAAATAGATCAGCTGGCTATTGATGAATTGAATTCTCGTCAATGACCTATGTACTTCGACACTGCCATTTCGAATTTTGGATATGGTTTCAGTTCGTGAAATTTTAATTTGAAATTTCAAACTCGAAGTCATTGAAAATCCTTATTGCCACTTTACTAATAATTAAAATAACGGTCGTAGTTTTCAATATTTATTTCTCATTGACTCCTGTATCTTACCAAAATACCATCACCTCTTCGATGTCTCCTACTTCACAACACCTTAGAAAAGTAGTTAATTTTATATAGAGGTTAGCGTAGAAGCTAATCACAATCTATTTTTGATATCTTCCAAGAAATTTGAGATAAATTTATTTACTGTGAAATAATTTGTCCTTTCCTGTAATAATCACCCTGAAGAGACCTAAGTGTAGAACAGAGACTCCACAAACAAAACGTGGACAAAATAACATACAAGTGTGTACAAAATTGAACCATTAACGTTTTTGAATTGATGTTTCATTTGAGATAACGTTGAGTTACTCTAGGGTCTTGTTTTGTAATTTGTTTGGCATTTATTTTCACATTCAATGAAGAATTGGCAGTGTCACCTCTGGTTATAGCAGTATATGAACTCGATTCAGGTATGAAAATCCATGTTATCTTGACATTTAGTTTCAGGTTTTTCTGCATTTGAATTTTTAGAACATCCACAAATTTCGACTTCTGAGGGTTGTCATCCGTAAGAGGGCGACAATTGTTTAACGAAAAAACAGATCTCAACAGATTTTTTCAACAGTTCAGTTTCAACAGTTTCAATTTGCACATCTGACAGCCGACTGTATTTTTTTGCATGTATAACTGATGAACCTTGTGCCGACGCCATGTTAATGATGGCTGATTATATGTTGAAAGTTGGTCTTCAGGTAATTCGGGAAAGTGTCTTTTGCAAATGTATTTTTTTGTAGTTTTTAATTGCACTTACTATTTGTTTTTTTTTGTTACGTATGACCCCAGTCAATTGACATTTCCGAGATCTGTAATTCACACAATGAATACTGTTACTGCCACATCCCCTGCATATTGTTTTCATTTCTTTTACAAATCTGTTAAAATGTTATCATGAAAAAAAGAAATTGATGTAATTTTTCTATTCATTAAAAAAGGTTAACTATTTCACTTTTTGTGTAATTTCCATCAAATATGATGAACATTTTTACGTTTGAATTATTAAAATCTCAAATTTGAATTTTCAGATTACATCGTGAAGCTTTGAAACAATCTGCAACAGATCCTCTGTCTGGTAAGATTGACGTCAGTATTATAACAACTGGTATGAGCACTGCAGCTCGTAAACGGCGACTGGAGTTGGCTCAGATTGTTAGAAAACTCATCACAGATAAAGGTCAAGTTCCAACAATCAGTTACCCTAAATTGTATTCCGAGTTGAAAGAAGGATCAAATATGGTAAGTACAGAAATTAGTTATTTGTTATCATTAAATAAAAATTCACTAGAATTAATAGCCTTTATGAGTACTTTAAGCGTGACATCTAGTTATTGCCCGCGGCTTCGCCCACGTCGAATTTGGTTTGTCACATTGAGTTTCGTGACAGACCATTAAACAAAAAGTTACAATATTTTTCCAACTCGGGTTTTCAACTTTAAAACTGACGTATTGAATACAATTTCCTGATTCCTGATTCAATTTCCTGATAAAATTCAGTCAAGGAAAGCCGAGTTACATCCTTCACTCAAATGAATCATAAGGTTTTCTGCCTTGAGTATTTTAATGTCTTTTGTACATAATCCTAATTTATTTGAACTTGCTAATACAGTTTACTGCGAGATTTTCACTATGAACGGTTTCATGAAAAGATGGATTCATTTTGCTTCCTCAAGCAAAAATGAATCCATCTTCCGGCGAATTAGATTACTAGAAGCCAGTTCAAGAAGTGCCTCTTAAGAAATTCTATTACCAATTTAAAGTTGTTCTTATCCTATCCTAGAAGCTGATCAGATTCATTTTGAGTTGAGATGATAATATACTCACAGTTCATCGAGTTGTGTCCATGTGTGCTGATCTCAAGTAGAATTTTGTGTTTTATGAACTCTACTTTGTTGTGATGAAACTCAAACAATGATTGTGAAAATTACCAAATACTTGTTGAAGAAAAATCACCCTGTAATGTGCTATTATGGGGATTTCAACTATTTTAAATAATCATAATCTTCCGATGATTCTGTAGGCTAAAAACAATTGCTGGTCTCTTTTTTATCGATTATATCAAACAACAAATTAGCTTTCTTACTGTGTGGGCAGTACTTCGATGATCACCCAATTACCGTTTCATTACTATTCTGATAATATAACAACTGTAACTTGTTAATGTTGCAATGAACCGGTCGCTGACGTGTGATATTTGTGAAGATATTTTCAAACAATAAAAAATTACGTATTATAGCATCAGAATACAGAGCAATTATAGAGAAAAAATTAAATGTATTTTTCTCAGAAATGAGAGGAATGTTCAAGTGCAACTGTCATTCTCGAAAAAAAAAAATAATGACCATCGAGAAACCAGTAGAAGATATAAAAGATAAAGCGTGTGATATAAAAATAATGTGGATCAAATGAAGGCTAAACTTGAAAATTATTCAGATTATGTGAACACTCAAGCAACAAATATAGAAAATACTAAAAAAATGGAAATCATTATTGACATTATCACTGCTCAAGTTGGAATATTTGGCATTAATTAGAATTTAATAGTGAAATTCAATTATATTTCCCACTCTAATGTATTAATCCTTTCTATTATATCATTTTTTGCAGATGGTGACAAAGGATCAATTTGAAGACGTTCTTAGGGATTTACAAGAAGATAATTTCATTATTGTAACCGGTAGAGCAACTATACGTGTGTGTTCCAGATAAAACCACTTAAATTGACAGAAAGATCATAAAACAAAACAAAAAAAATGCAGTAAATAAGAGTTATTTTTTTCTACTGTTGTTCAATTTTTTTGTTAACTTATAATTTACTATTACAACTCGAAAGTATCCATTACTGCAATCTACAACTCATACAACTATATAAGAAATACAAAATTTCATTTTGTGAAAATATTTTCCTAATTCACAATAAAATACTTTCACTTTTTTTTAAAAAAGCATTTGTGATTTACGATATACATCTCTAAACATTTCTCAGTGGTAAGAGTTATGATTTTTTCTCCTCCATCTACAGAAATGACAGAAAACTCGCACCAAGATAAACAAATTTTGTTGCCAAAACCAAGCTTCAACATCGACTGTCGAGTGAGAAATCGTGCTCCGTCATCTGGATTCTTAGCATGATATGCCATGCCAATGATCCTGATAATAAAGTTTATATTTTGTTTTTTAGAGCCAGAAGGATACATGATTAGTTATAAAATTTGACTTATTGGAAATAATATGAGAATTTCACATGCTGCATGTCTGGAGGAGGGTTTTATTCACTATCATCAGATTTGAGCTTTCTCATCAACCCATAGATATCATTTTTCATAAGGAAAAGAACATTGAATCATTTCGTTATGCCATTTTCCTTCCAATGTATCGCCTCTGAACGAGGCGATCCAACCTGGATCGTGGCTTCATATCGTCATTACAGCAATGCTTCTCAGGATTATCCAATTAATAAGAATTTGATGAATGTGATTTGGTATATATTAAGGACGGTTTTGAAAATCAGTCAGATTAGTTCAGAATGCAGGTTAGTTTGGAGTTCAGACAAGCAAGAGTGAATATGAGTAATAATAATAATAATTTTATTGCAATACGATCTACAAGTGGATACAGCAAAAGTCAAACTTTCGAGAAGTTAATTCTCATTTACCCTGGAATTACCAATTTTAAAATTAACAGATATTAATGTATCATCATCGACAAATTACATAGCTATTTTTATTAAGGTGACCTTCCACATTCTGAAAAATGAACAAAACTAAATCAATAGAGAATCTGCTGTAATAAAAGGCAAACTGATAAGTTCACCCAAAAAGCTACTGTGTAATTTAATAACTTGTATTCATAACGTGATAAGTGGAATTTGGAACCTCCGATGTGATATGAATCTATTGCAAACATTATTCGCTCACTAGAACAAAATTACGCGTTTCGTTAACCAAGTTATCATCATGAGATGTAACCGCGCGTTTTGCTAACTAAGCTAGCATCATCAGAAGATGATTAAAACCAGTGGTCGAAACGCGCGTCTACATCCCCTGATGATGCTAACTTGGTTAGCGAAATGCGCGTCAAGAGACACCAGTTTTGTTCTGGTGAACGAAAAGTGTTTACAATAGGTCGGTCGGTAGCCAGGCGGTTCGACGTGGGTGCTTTGTTCACTCACTCGAATTGATAGCCGTGTTGGTCGGTGGTTCAAACCCTAGTCTGAACGATCGATTTTCACTTTCTATCGTCCAACCCGTGTTAGGCATCACACGTTAAAAGGTAAGACCTCGTTAATCCTTAGCTCGCACAAGTTTCGACTTCTAAGGGTTGCCGTTCGTAAGGGTGCGACAGCTGGTTAACGGAAAAACAGATTTTAAACAGATTCTATTTCTGTAAATTCCTGTGTTTCATTCTCAAAAGCATGAAAATTCACTTTGTAGTTATAAAAAAACAAATGAATTAAAATAAAAAACGTTAGAAAGAGTGTGAGGAGTCAGGGATATCAGTATGTGTATAGATGAGTTCATTTTGAATAGAATCAAACTTCGAGGAGAGTCAAAATCTGAAGTAACCATGCGGTTCAAGTTATATTCTCTGTCAGCTTGAAAAAAATGATTAGACATTATCATACCCTACTGCTATGTTTTAGTGTTATTTTAATGCTTGTTTTTGCCTTTGAATAAAATTAAAGAATGTACTTTTCATATTTCATGTAGCATCTTCATGATCTTATGTTAAAATGTAAGACCTCATTAGTCGTTAGCTCGCACAAGTTTCGACTTTTGAGAGTTGTTGTTCATAGTAAGTAATATCCTTCCTATAANGTCCTTGTCTGAAACCATACTGTTGTGGAGCAAGTATCTTATTCTGATTTAAAAAAGTAACGAGTCGCTTGTAAATTACTCTTTCAAAAACCTTCGATGGTGATGGTAGTATAGATATGGGTCTATAGTTGTTTAAATCGGTTTTTAGCCCTTTTTTGTGAATGGGTTCTCATTATTTTATTTTTGATGATTGTTATCCCACATCATACAGAGCATTTAAAAAAAGGGAAGTTTGTTAACTTCAGTTAAGATATTTGGAGAGAAGTGGTCGTGTATTTTTTTCTATTTTGTGGAACATCCTTTATTTGGTTGGGGTCCACTCGATTTGATTTTGCTAAAATTAGGAAATAAAAAACATGCATGGGTTCAGTAGTAACTTCAGGCTAGGACCTTAAAAATATGATAAATATGGTAGCAGTTATAGTTGTTTTTATTTAAATTAGAATGAATAATTGGACGCAGCTGCAGTAGGATCTTACAATCTAATCAATGCACGAATGTAGTTATATTAGTTTCATCATAGCCATGAAAGAATAATGTTTGAGAAATGTGATGCAGAGAAAATTCAAACAAAAAGAAATAATTAAATATAAAAAATTGGAAATTCCTCACCACATTAGTGTGTTACTGTAATCTGTAGGGTTAAATAGCAAAACAGTTTTGCAGAACTGGTCGGCAGCAAAATGAAGGTATTGGGATCTATATGGATTCCAAACCAGATGAAAATGCTTGTGGCGGTTGGATAACCTACCTTGGAAATACCAATAGGCTTTATTTTTCTGTTGCCTAATGAAAGCTGGCAGATCTACAGAAAATGATCCCGGTTGAGATATTGGTTTCAGATATTAATTGGTAAAAATAACTCATCTCGCCTAAGGGAAAGGATCCCATTGAATATAATGAGAAACACAAAAAGTGGTACCTGCAGTGAAACCCTTCTGATTCTGAACCACAACGGAAGTCAAGGCTACTCAAATAGCTTAAATTTATTTTATATGGAGTATTGGTTGAGCATTACTTCTTGAAGATTTCAACCAATCACAGCCTACAATTATACTTTTTAATTATTATTTGACATCAGCAATAAACAAGATTGAATCAAAATAGATGAAGTAATTTGCAAGGATTTCTTCAATCTGTGACTTCAATCTTCAATAGGTGACTGTAACGTAATGTAAACGAAATTTTACACTTTTTAACGAGAGAAATAATGATTATCATTATCATAAATTTCGACAGAAATAAACTCTACTATATAGTAAGAGACAGTTGAATCGGAAATGCCATGAAAGACAAAAAATTTGGGTTTCAGGTTGGGCTCTCCCCATTAGTCTGCTAATACATGTCAATCTTGTTGATTATTTCAAGAATAACTGACTGAAATAAGTGGTTGCAAATTTGTATTTTTATTCAATACATATAAAAAGTATAATGAATACTTGATGTAAACAATTAAAACTAAGCTAATCACAGTTAAATTCAAAACAATCACCGGAAATAAATAGTTTGGAACATAAATATATTGTAGGAAATTCACATATTATGTTTCACCACCGGTTGAGTCCATGAATTTCTTTACGCAAATTCATCCAATCCAGTAATTTTTGGGTTAGGTTCTTCTTCTTACTCAAAGCTTTGACAGCATCTTGGAACTTATCATCATTTCTTCTCAGGTACATCAAAGCATCTCTTTTCAGTTGCTCCAATTTATTTGGATCAATTTCTGCTATGTCTAACATTTCTGTCAAATATGGATTGAAACGATAATAAACATTCCCAGGTAACAAATCCGATAGCATTGTGTGAACTCCTGAAACAAATTTGATCTATTTTTGCAACTGTATTAGAATATACGGAGTCAACACATATTTTAATAGTATACCACCGTTATTATATTAATATGTTGGGGTTTGTGGAGTAACTAAAATTATTCATTCAAAACAGATTGTTTTAATTAAAAGGAGTTATACAAGAAATAGGGAGTAAGAAAACCTCACATATTGATGACATGTCTATCAGAATTTTTTAGTCCTTCCAAGAATGGAGTAGTTATCCCCAGAGCATTCTTGTCAAAACCCATGTAAAAAACAAATTGAAAACTGAAGATGAAGTGTTTGCAATGTACAAGGAATATTAATTTGATTAAAACAAAAGTAGAGCTCAATAATGCACTTTTTTATTGTACTTGGGCACTGACAAATCCAAAAGTGACATCGGTCTGGTGCTGTGGGCAACTGAAAAAACTGGTGGACGGAAATATACTGACTCTCTACTGGATGCCAGAACATTCAGTCGTCATAGACAAATACCAAATCTTTAATATAGGACAAGATCAGTAAGTGGGTTAATAAGAAATACAAAGATAACACGGGAAAATCTTCATAAAGAGACCATCCGAGAAGAGAACTAAAGAACTGTTTCTACACAGCAAGGATTGACTCGAAATAGTTGAAGGGTACTGTCTACTGAGAGGACACCTGATCAAAATAAGGCTGCATAACGGAGGTAAGTAATCTATGGAAATCCCACATCATGTCCTGAAGAATAAAACAACAAAAAATGGAGGAAAAACGCTATGAGCCAGCCCATGATGTTCTAGTGTTTTCCAGAGACTTGAAAGAAATTGACAAAGCAGATGGTTGCCAAGAAGAGCAAGGAAATGAATTGGTATTCGTTGTTTATCTTCATTGAATTTTTGGTAAAAATCTGGTGGTTATTACCAAGATATTGAGCTCACCTCAATTCTACCAACAGGACAAGTTCAAGGTAAGTTTCCCTAACATTCATAAATAATTTCTGATTTTTAACTTCGTTTTGTATATGATGTATTTGTAGACCTGCCTTGTATAGAAATTTATAGATGATGTTTTAGATCAATTCAAGTTCATGAAAACTTTTTCAGCCATTCATTTGTTTGTCTAAACACACATTAATACAAACTGTAATTTATTTACCAATTAGGATACACCAGTCATTATTTGTAGATTTCAGTTTCATATGTAGCATTTTTTTTTTCTTTTGAGTGACGGGCCAAATTAGGCAGCTCACGGTGTATGGAAAAAATAAAATTTAACTTTCAGAGATGGTACTAAATTTCGTTTTTTTTAAGTACATTTCTCAAACCCTTCATTTGTGATACTGGAAATCGCTCACTCACCTTCAGTATCTGTAGCACTATCCAAAATAGCAAAGAATTTTTTCTTCCAAGATGAGTTGCTTATTGGTGTGGTCAGCGATTCTGCAGTGGTGTCCATTGGATTGGGAACAGTTCTGCCAGTACCAAATGATACAACACATTGAATTGGAGTATTGGGCCAAAGCAGTTTTGCCTCATGTATGGCCACAGCTGTTGGATTGTTTACTAGGATACCACCATCCTGTGAATAATATAGTATTGAAATGTTTTGAAAAATTAAATAATACTTTGACATGCCATTTGTATTTTTTTTATTAATTCCTATTATGACATGTTCATAATAAAATAATTTGTTATGCCTAAATTACCAACTTATTAAAGAATTGCGGTATATAAGGTCCTCTTCAAATATTTCAGATTAAATTTCAAGGTGCCAATAATTGAATACTTTTTTAAGTGTGATTATTGTTTCTTTATCATTGTTATAATAAAAATTGGTAAGCGATTTTTAATGAGATTACTCAATATACGAGTATGGTTGTTGAAATTATCAAATAATTTTTCAAATTCTCAACATCTTTCAATTCATTCCATTCAATTATAAACAAATAAAAAATTTATTAGATTGTTTCAAAAGTTTTGTCTGTTTTTATGACTCTAGTTCGACCTGTAATATCTCAGTGAATACTCATTCAATGAATACTCATTAATCAAAATGAGCACCATTTGAATCAGTGCCAACGTAACCACAAGTCGATTAATATCGTCAGAATGAAAATTGTGTACTCGGGATTCGATGAAGTCGAAGAAGACCGTTTTTGTCTGGTCCTGATTGGCGAGAGGTCTGAGGAGTGTGATGGTTGAGGCAGAACTTCGACGCTCGATTTTTAAATTTTTGGACGGTGATTTGTGAAACGTGCGGAAGAGCATTGTCATGGAGTAGGATCGAACCTCTTCTGTTATCACACCAGCCGCTAATCACCATACTGTTGTCGTAGAGGATCCACTTTTCATCACAATTTCTGTCGAATATTCAAATCGTAGGGAACCCACTTTTCCATCTCTTTGACCTTTCCAATAAGTTTAAAAAAATCAAAAGCCTCAGGGAGCTGACGCATAGTTCTTCCGCCATCCCACTCACCGTTGATGATGGGTCAGTCACCACCAGGGTCCTCAAATCCTTGTCCTGGATAGGCGGACCATTTCGGGCCTCATCTTTAAGATTTGCCGCACTCACAGGGTACTCGGTAAATGCCATTCTTGAAATCGCAGTCCGCGCTTGGTGGCCTCGTTTTCGTGAGGCTGCTACGGATGGTGTTTCCGGATCTGAAGCAGGTTCTGATGTTGTACTTGAACCCAATTCTTCTTATCCTTACCAACAATCCTCTGACGTAGGTAAGGACAAGCAGTAGTTGTGAAGGCTTCTCATCCTTGCGAGGTTCTTGCAGTCTTCTAGCCAAAATCTGTTCCACCATCACTTTGGAGTAACCATTTTGTGTTACGTAGCAGCCTCAGAAAAACCAGAACACTTACAATTTTTACCATTCATTTAGTACCTATACCTATATTAGATCCCAAACAAATCCACTGGATTTATGTGATGATTGTTAGACCAATGATCACTTATGGTGCAATTGCCTGGTGGCCGAAAGCCACAGACAGGCTTGTCTGGCTCTCAGTGGTGCCATCAGTACAGTACCACACCCACGGCTGCTCCTCGATATGGACCTCCTCTCCACATTTTTCTGGAGATAGAGGCTAGATGGACTGCATACAGACTTGTGCACATTGCCAATTGCACAAGTCAATTTAATGCAGAGTGCAACAGACTGTTGGTTGACACTGGAAGTCACAGCATTCTGGAAATGACCTCTGACTTTATGACTCCAACTGTCAACTACGAACTGCCTTATAAAGTACTATTCCCGAGAGATCCTCCGGGAGAAGGAAATATTAAGAGCAGATAGTTGTAGGTTCACAAATGGATCAAAAACACCTTCCTGTTCTAGTGAAGATGTCATAAAAATATTCTCGGACAGTCAAGCGGCGTTGGTAGCTCTTGGCTCCTACCGAGCAACGTCTAAATTGGTAGCAAATTGCCAAAAACGACTCCCCTCGATAGGAAGACTCAACAGATTGTCTCTCGTCTGGATTCCTGGCCATACTGGCCTGGAAGGCAATGAAGCTGCTGACTCTCTTGCAAAGGAGGGTGCTGCAAGCAGCTTCATCCGGCTTCATTGGCATCGCTTTAGGCTTTGCCAAACAAACTTTGAACACCTGGATGGCAAAAAGATTTATGGACTTCTCCACGCCAAGGCGTTTATTCACCCTTCGAAGCTGGATACCAAACAGATGTTGGACTACAGTAGGGATGAACTAAGATGATGAACTAACAGGCCTTCTTACAGGTCACTGTCATTTGAATCATCATATGCAGAGACTTGGACTGTCGGAAGACAGTGTGTGTCGCCTGTTTGGAAAATGATGAAACAGCAGAGCATATACTTTGTGCTTGCCCCGCTGGGGACCGAATCAGGTTCTTAGAGTTCGGCAGAGCCGTACTCTTACCACGGGTTGCGGTGTAGTGTCGAATGGACCCACTCACTTTAGACCTAACCTAACCTAGTACCTATATTATGTTGAAATCCTATGATTGATATCTGACTTAATTCCATAACGAATATTGGAATCTAAACTGGGTAGAGAAAACTGTTTTTTCTATAATTCAGTGTTCATATAAAAGTATTTCTTTCGAAAGAATTTTTCTTTCGTGTAATTCAATGTTTATATGAAAGTAGCTGTTTCAGAAGGGCTTTTTCTTCCAGTTTGTGTCTGAAATTGAAATTGATTGCTTTCTTTCTTTCTCTGGAAGATTCCCACATTTTTTCGTATAAAGAAACTGGATTCGAATTCTGTGCGCTTCTTTCTNAGTCACTCCTAAAAATATAACCCTTTCAATTTTAATATTAGTTGTTTCTATCAAGTGAATTTCACTGAAAATCGATTTTACAATTGATTTAACAAAACACTGAATATATGTCATAATGAATGATTGAGAAGTAGTGTACCTATTACACCAGTAATAATAAAAATTAATATAGGGGGCAGTACAAGTAAACAATTTGGGGGGCTGAAAAAGCGAATACCATTAGAAAAGATTTCTCAATCTTTAGAATGAATGTAGAACTCCAAAGAAAAAAAATTACTACATTAAAACTTCCAAGAGAGAATTTTCCGTGAATTTTTTTCAATTGAATCAATGAGTGTTCTAGATTTTTTTTTTTTGAGAAATGAGTAAACAGACATTAGTTCATACCTGATGAAGCATGTTGCCTATTTTGAACTCTTCAAAGTATGTGGGAGCAGCTGCAGATGCTCTTACAGTTTCCCATACTTGATGGTTGTAGCCACCCATATACTGAGACTGAACTTTGCATGGTAAGGAGTAATTTCTAAAAATATATGCTGACAATCGAGACTGATTCACCACTGCTGACACAGCACAAAACTGCAATACAAAAAATTAACATTAGTGTGTTCAAATAAAACAAAATTTTGAAGAAATGTTGACTATTGCATTTTCATGTTTTAGGCTTCAGCCAGGTTTAATGTTTGTGAACGAAAATGATATCAAAATATGCTCTTGGCGAGAAAATCTGTGAATCTTACGAAGTATCGACTGAAACAATTTCTTTATAAAACAATTGAAATGAGATATCCTGAAAATGATGGAAAACGCCCTCAAGTTTTTCATATACTTGAAGAAACTATTACAAATCAGTTTTTATAAAGGATTCTCTTAATTACAATGACCATTTCAAAAAGTCAATGTAAAGTCACATATCAACGATGATATCTGTTGCAGTAGCAGAAAAAACGTTTGTTACATTTGGTTCCATTCGACCACGACCTACTAGCCCGGATTTTGTTCTCTTTAAAGGAAGAGTGATATTTGATTATTTGCCTCAATGCATAAAATGAAACAGTTGAAGGCTAGGTAGTGTTTACATAGTTTGCTTTAGACCTGTTTAATGAATAACATGAACATATACTATGAGTTTATATTCTTTTTGTTTTTCTGGAAATAATCGCAACATATATTTCTTGTACACCAAGTTTAATCCCAAAATTGAAAAAAATTGCCATCAAAATTTTATTTAGGTTGTAAAATGTGCAATTTGCTAAGACGATTTGAATTAAAATAATATTTTTTGAACTCACATTTGGTACTTTTAAATTCCTACGAGTTTCAATCAATAACTTATTGTCCCACTGGTTTTTCAGTAGTTTCTCCCATAATGCGGTATCATAGTAGGAATGGCTCCACACCAAGTTGCTTGTTCCTTTCAGGGTAGATTGGGTAAAAATTTCGGTGCTTATAGTTTTATAAATTTCGGCGATTTCATTCAAGGATTTCTGTTTTAACACTGAAAATTATAACATTTCAAAAATTAACCCATCAGTTAATGTGAAGTTTATTCCAATTTGAGTATATTTTCAATGGTTTGTCAAGTTATTAAGTATGAAATATATCAGAAGAATGTGCGAAATAGAATTAAAATTCTTGATCTTATTTTCTTTCAAATGAATTAGGTATGATTGATATTTCTGCAGACCTCAGGTTACCATAATTTTAAAAGAGTGCAGTTAACCAATCCTGTAATGGATAAGCAGCATCTTCTACGAAGTAATAATTTGGTTCACATAAATTGCTACCGACAGGAAATATGTCAGATGTTCGGAAAACTTGTGAACCCTACCTGGCCAACAAATTTCTACATCAATGAATCTGATTTCATTTCTACAGACTGCTTGCAAAACTATTGAATCATTTATTATTCTGTTATAATAATCATAAGAATCATCTATTAAATTAAATCCAAGCAGTGCAACAACCCACATATGCTGAACCCTCAGCAAAATAAGAAGCTTGTCTTCAAGTAAGGGTGCAACTTCATATGATTTGCACAAATTCTTTTTAAAATAACTTCTACGGTTACATGCAAGCACGTAAATACTGTTGATCTTGTCATAATGAATCTATCATCTAAAGATCAATAACTTTCTAGAGTAGCCAACATAAGTGGATGACATGAAATACACGAACACAACTAAGAGTTGAATAATAAACATAACCTCAAAATATTTGTAGAATTATATTAATCTCTTAAATGTTATCCTAAGCATTTTTTGGTATAATTGAATTTTGACTATTTTACCGATGCCAGTGAAGCATGACTTTTTTATATATCCATTTTCATATTCTCATCTATATCTAATATTCATCTAGTCTTACCTAAAAGTGCTGCAATGATAGCACCTGTACTAACTCCACAAATGAAATCAAACATTTCATAAATTGGTTTTCCCGAAAGTTCTTCCAATTTTCTAAGCATCTCTATAACTAGAATGCCTCTCACGCCTCCTCCATCTATAGATAGAACTCTTATGCCTATTCCGGGAACTGGATCGGTATACCCCAATAAAGCAAATGCTACATTGAGAGCACTCTGCAGGTCATAATTTTCTGCTGACTGGCGAATACGTAGTAATGTACGAATAGCTCCTTCCTGAAAGACATTCAATTATTATAGTTTTAAACGTTATTCAGTTAGGAACTTGGGGAATAATATAAAAATTCCTTATGTTTGAAAAAACTTGCGATATTGTGATGATATACCTTAACTGCATTATGCTTTGCCTCAGGATACTGTTCAAGATGTGATATGAGATCTTCGATTCGTCGTATTTTACTTGCATCAGTTTCAGCTACTGCTAACGATGTAAGAACATGACTTGTTCTTAGCGATACAGATTCCTAAGGAAAAATATTATTTCAGAGATAATAATGTTCCTTTGAAATGAAAATATGGCATCATATGAAATTTGAAGTACAAATTTATATTTAATTTTTGATATCACTCCAATAGTTTTTTTAAATTAACAAGTATTTGGTAAAACTTACGTTTGAAACAAGTTGTTTGTTAATCTTCCATCTTGGAATGTTCTCTTTCTGTTGATTCTCCTTATTTGCAATATTTATATTCAAGCCACTTAATACACCAGGTAATGATAATTTACTCTGTTCCTGTTTAG
>NW_019290287.1:0-52441 GCF_000500325.1 Leptinotarsa decemlineata
TTAATTTTCATTGTTGTTTTATTATTTCACAAATGAAGTTAATTACATACAAGTAAAAATTGAAAAACTGAACAAAAAATATAAAAATAAAATCAAAAAGTTGAGAGATTCCAAGCCAAGTTACTCCACGACGTTTCGATTGTTAGTATCCACAATCGTATTCGGGTGATGACTGGACTGATTCCTCCGTGAGCTGACTATTTATAGGTCATTTGAGTTCTTTCACTCATATCTGCTTTCCCTTTTTCGCTTCACTGGTTCAGTGGGAGATAACCGTTTGGCGGGAGCGCTTGATTATGGGTTTCCATGTGTTGTGTATCTCTACGCTAGCTTGACCGAATACATTGTTTGACAACATGTATGCGGCTTCTTTGAATTTCCTCCTAAACCAATGTTCCTCTTTGTGTATGATCTCAGCTTGGGACCATTCGATGTTATGTTGATGGGTCCAAACATGCTGTGCTATTCCTGTTTTGCTGGTTTCCCCTCGCTGTGTGTGTTTCTTGTGCACGATAATGCGAACATAAAATGGCCTCTTGATTTCACCGATATAGGATTTTCCGTACTCACAGGGTATCTGGTAAATGCAATTCTTGTAATCGAAGTTCGCGTTTGGTGGCCTGGTTTTCGTGAGGCTGCCACGGATAGTGTTTCTAGATCTGAAGCAAGTTCTGATGTTGTACTTGGATCCAATTCTTCGTATCTTTTCCGATAATCCTCTGATGTAGGGAAGTGCAAGCACTGGTTGTGGCGGCTTCTCTTCCTTTCGGGGCTACTGCTGTCTTTTAGCCAAAGTCTGTTTCACCATCGCTTTTGAGTAGCCATTTCGTTGAAGACCATTTTTGATGATGTCTAGTTCCTTCGTATTATAAAGTCCGAAAGCAAAGTCTAATAGAATATCGATGATTCTTCTTTTAGTCGATTGATGGTGGTTGGATTCGTGGTTCAGATACTGTCCCGTGTGAGTGGGTTTTCGGTATGCAGATGTTTCCCACTTAGTGTCGGTCCTCTTCACCAATACGTCTAAGAATGGCAATTCGTTGTGGGCTTCCTTCTCCATTGTGAAAGTGATGTAAGGTCTCACGCTGTTGATGTGTTTCAGGAAGGCGTCTAGTTCAGTATTCCGATGGTTCCAAATTATGAAGGTGTCATTAACGTATCTCAACCAGACACGAGGTTTCTTGTGGGCTTCTTCAATGGCCAGAGTTTCAAACCCCTCCATATATATGTTGGCTATGACTGGTGAAAGTGGCGATCCCATTGGCAGTCCCTCATCTTGTGTAAAGAATTTGTCTTTCAGTTGGAAATAGCAGTTTCGTACACAGCCTGGCCCTGACCTTGACACTACCAACCGATACAACTGGAATACTCTTCCTTGGATGCGATCTGTGCACTTACCTGTGTTTTTGTGGAAGAATTTGTTTTTAACTTCCACCTCCCGTGAAAGTATCTATAAAAGAGTGACAAACCTCCAACCTTTCTTCGGTGTTCCAGAATATCAAGGTTGCAAGTGATGTTAGCGTCTCCAATCAGATGAATGGTTTTTTTATGGAATCCAGCAGCTTCAGGGCATGTTTGGGGGCGGAGCTTCATAGATGAGAGCATACTTCAGAGAAGGTCTGATGTGAGTTTTATAAAGCATAAAAAGTTGCTGGGGTGTGTACAGTTTTCTGGTTCGGAAAAGTGTTCCAAGCTTTTGAGAAGCAACCTTTGCAATTCCAGCGACATGATAGTGTACATTTTAACCATCAACAAACTTATCGAAGAAAAAAACGGAATTATATGTAGATCATTCATAGAAGTTTCTTTCAGCTATAAACTGGAAAAAATCCTTTCGAAACTATTACTTAATTTGAACACAGAATTACACAAAACAAAAAAATCTTTGGGAAGAACTACTTTCTTATAAACATTGAATCACATAAAAATAACTTTTTTCCATTCTGTTTGTATTCCAAACATTCGTTGTAGAATTGAAATTGATATTACGAATCGAATACAACACTTCAGTTATAATTTTCTTGAAGGTGAACACAAAGTTTTGCGAAATGATACTTGTGAGCTTGAATTATGAGCGTAGGGCAATGTTCAAACAATTCCAAACAAATACGGAGATATACACTGTGTTTCTTCTTTTATTTTCTGAACGGGTCAACTGATAAAATTGAAATTTGGGATAATCTTTTTGAAGCTCCTGACAAATGCTTCACAATCCTAGAATATAATGTCAATATCTTCAACTACAACAAAATGGCGGAACTTTTAATAATTGCCTGAATACATTGACATTTAACTACATAATATGAGGTATGAAGCTTGAGGTCAGTTCAGAAGATGCTTGAAATGATTGCCTTGAACTTCTTGACATATGAACAGCCTACCCGAAAAATTTTGAACACAGTAATGTCAATATCTCTACGAATATTTATTATTCTCTGCCGTGTATCCAATATTGAAGAAGGTTCAGTTTCGTAGACCTTTTATTTCAAATAGCACCATAAAAAAAGTCCAAAGGTGTCAAATCTAGCGAGCGGGGTGGACATTCTGTAGGACCTCGACGGCCAATCCAACGACCGGGAAAAATAGTATCCAAATACTTTCTTACTTGTCTGGAGTAATGTGGTGGTGCTCCATCTTGTTGGAATACAATATCCATATCGAAATCATAAGGATTCGCTTCGACGATTTCAGTGATGAGATAGTCAACATTAGTTTCCAGCATATTCAAATACAGTTCCCCTGTTGAATTTTGATCAGTAGAGATCGTACAATATGGTTCTTAATATTCCTGCCCAAACGTTAATTTTTCCTGGATATTGGGTATGTGTTTCCCAGTTGGTATCACTCCAATAAGGGCAATTTTGTCTGTGAACATTGCCTTTTGAAAAAATGTACATTCGTCACTGAAACAAATATTGTGGAGATAGGTTGGATGCCTTGCAATGGTTTTCGTCATGATTTCGCAGAATTCTGTTTTTCGATCAGGGTCATCTTCAGTTAATTGGTGTACCATTTTAATTGTGTATGGATGGTACCTATTCCTCTTCAAAAGTCTCCATACAGTAGAAGAAGACACCTCACAAACATTCTCGACGGAATAAGTAGACTGTTCAGGATTTACTACCATCTCACCAATTATTTGCACTTGCTGTTCTTCCGGAATGGACGGATGACCTGAGGGCTTTTTGTTATGTACACTACCGGTAGTTGTGAATTTGGATACAAGTTAGGACGATTCGGAAAACGCTCATTGAAAATCCTTTCGGTCTCGTGAAAGTGACGCGTCGCACCGTAAATAAAAATCTCTTAAATTTTTTTCCAATGGACGAGAATTAACCATTTTAGAGATTGTTGACGTGGTATACCTTTCTACTAGTAGAACCGAAAACTAAATGAGAATATTCTAACTGAACAATGATGTTCATTGTCGTACTGACATTTTTTGTCGTTTTTATAAACAAAAAATAACTTAACAAACCTTATCGTGTTGTTGGAATTGTCATATGGCAGATAAAAAGGAATATTTCTAGATATATCGGTAATAATGTGTTTGTCTTCAGGAAATTATTGAATATTCCGCCATTTTGTAGTAAGTGAAGATATTGACTTCATATTCTTGGGTTGTGAAGTATTCGTCAGGAGCTTCAAAATGATGTGTCACAAGACACATTAAATTTGTTTTCCCAGATGGCGCCCAGTCGCCATCTTGAAAGTTTCATCTGTCAATTTCACTTCAAAATAAAGTATTCATGCATTTATTTCATTATCCCAAATTTCAAAATTTTGAGTTGACCTGTTCAAAAAATAAAAGGGGGACATTAAAGAAATGCACTGTATATACTCGTACTTGCGACGAGATGGTTCTGATGGCATTCATTTCGAAATTTATGAAATATCCGCAATGCTGATGAAGGAATAATGCAGTTAAGAAACATAATTTAGATTCCGTAATATTTACATTATTTCATACATATTTAAAAAATATTTGTGCTTGAATTAGGTAGTCATCATCTACTCGACTATTTTCTGTAGGCATTACTTCTTCAACCGAGAAAGTGGGTACATATAAAACAAAATTTCATTGTCCGTTGTGCACAATACTTACAGAGTATCTAAAAATAAATGAATATTTCTGGAACGGTACCATATTCACTTAGTTTTAAACATCCCACAACAATGTATTTTATAGTGTTCTTGTACACTTCTGAGTAAAATATATCAGTAGATGTAAATGAATTTGTTCATTGCTTTTAACGTGGGTGCAGCTACCCATTACTTGAAATAGGTCAGTATTTCAATTAGTTTACACAACCTGAAATTGAATCCGTTTATTGTAAAATTTTATTGGAATAATAGATGCCCTTGAATGCATATATTGACATGTAATCAATTGAATTCATTATACATTCTCTGTGGTTCACAATAGTTGTTCTATTTCAAATTGTTACTACATACAGTCATTATATTCATAATGCTGAACGAATATCGGTTTGGGATCGTTTTTTATCAAACATCAATATTGATAATTCCCAAATAAATGCGAGTTTCTTGAATATTAGGTTATAATCGCTCCTGTTGCATTCTGCCGCGAAATTTTAAGTGTAAAGTAGCTGAATAGGCCAAAAAAATGTTTTGAGGCAAAACCGTGTCTTCTTTAAATAAACTTCAACTGGGCCATTTTTAGAAGATGTTAAATATTCGATGGTATGATATTCTACTATGTAACCATGCGTTTTTATTTCATTTGGAACAAATGTAACAATTTACCACACAACGAAATATATTTTAGTGGTTTATCTGTTACTTGATATGGAAATGATATTTTTGAAGCGCAAATTCACACATATTCAATCATAAAAAGAATGGTACTGAATAGTTACACTGAATTAATGTTGAGTGTAGGGGAAGAATTTTTGTGACTTTTTTACGCCTTTACTCGTACATTCAGTGTAACGATTTCATACTCAAATCCCAAGTATTGCTTACATATAATTTGTGTTTTTTTTTCTTCATAAAATACTTTTGGGTAGTAAGGATCGGGTGACCCTCATTGCCTGCTAGTGATCACAATTTTCTGCAATGTAAAGACATAATACAATTTTGTTATTCTGCTTTTAGATGCCGAAAGTACGAGTTAGAACTACCACAAAAGCTTACTGGTCAAGTGACACTTTGAAACTTATTGAAGACGAAAAGTCGTCAAGGTTCAGAATATTCCACTCTCGAGTCTACAGAAAAGATTAAATGAAAATAATAACTTGGCACCACGTTTAGGGCGACTGACTGTATTTAGCGCTGAACAAGAAAAACAATTAGTTCACTTGATAAAGAAGATGGCGAATATTTTCTATGGTTGCACAGCTACAGAAATAAAAAAGTGGCGTTTAAATATGCCGAAAACTCAAACTTAAAACACAATTTTGAACAGTCTTCGAAAATGGCTGGTCGAGACTGGTTGGTATCATTTATGGCCATAAATGATATATCTGATCACGGCATTCAATAAAACAGAGGTGCAGCTATTTTATCAGCTGCTGGGTGAACTGATGGTTAAACATAAGTTTGTCCCAACAAACATATATATCTGATGAAGATTTTCTACCAGCCGAATTGCTCCGATCAGAACCTGCTGCCATTCAAAACTTTGATGAATCAGTTGCAATTAATAGCCCAGCGCCAGGTCAAGAAAGCTCCTCACTACCTGGCACATCAAAACAAGTTGCTCCAGCAGTCTCTATTCTTGATATTGTGTCGAAATTAATAAGATTGCCAGAGAAAGGCAATACCCACAATACTAGACAAAGTCGCCAAAAGCAGCATGCCAAAATTTCAACAAAGAAGTAGAATCGTCTGCCCAGCCAAGGATAAGGGAAAAGGAAAAAATATAACTAAGAGCAGGGGTCAAGGAAAGAAGAGCCGAAGAATGGAACTGAAAGAGAAAATAGGAAGGTTCTTCAGGAATCTACACTTATGTTTCAGACGTGGCTACAGATGATTTATGCTAAGATGATGAGCTAGATGATGCTGACGACGCAGGGAATACGTGCTTAATCTGCAACGAATTCGGCCGAAATAATGAGGTTTGATACAGGTGTACCTCATGTAGTTTATGGGCTCATGCAGATTGTACGGGGTGGGAGTCGGCCATGGATTATGTTTGCGATTTGTGTTAGATATTTGTATGATCTTCATTGCCCACAAGATGACCACAATTACCCTCACCTCGGTGCAATGGGAATCAATATAGTTTATTTTTTTCACTTTTATATTACCCAAAGATGATTATTAAAGTGATGAATACTGATCTCAAATGATAGTCAATTAAGTAGATTTTGTTATGAGGCGTTTGCAATAAAAAATTAGTTTAATTTCATCACCCCTTCCTATCCTAATGGAAAAGTAGATTTTCACAAGAAGGAGCAGAATCATTCATCTCTAATATATGAAATCACAATTTTAACAATGACACTATATTACTATAGAATTGAATTTTTCGTCTGATAAACATATGTGAAATGCTTTTGCAATTCATTTTATTCCAACATACTCCATCAATATTAGTAGATAATGTATTGCCACTATATACAAAGGGTAATGTTTTTATTCATGTGAAATTTTATTGTGAGATTTTCACTGGACAGTTTATGAAACTACAACACGTATTTCGCTATACAATAACTTCCTCAGACGTTTTCATACTGACTGAATTTTACCAAATTGTTGTTTCATATAATAATAACATTTGAGTCATTCGCCCTTCTAACTACTTGAAGACTCCTTGTGATGCACTATTTGGAACCTTTTGTGTAGTAATGAATATTACTGGAGTTTTTTTCCCAACAACATACCGTTATTTTATAATAACGGTTACCAAATTTGAAAACAGATTCAACAGAAGAAAGGAATTCAGTTATATTTGGTAATTCAGTAAATTTTCATAATTCTACGATATAATTGAATTCTGTCCCTCTGTTGAATCTGTTTTCTAATGTGAAAACTGGTAATTAGTTTTTGCATATCCGTTCAATGAGTTGGTGAAATTTCTCTCATAATGTATAAATTCCTGAATTCTGGTGAAATTATCGGTCATCAAATAGGTAGTTTCCTTATAGTGAGTTTCATCTAGAAAACGGAACTGGCACAGACGAATTACCAAGTTGAGGAGCTCTGCTTTCAATATGGGTGATTCGAAAGGAATAGCTTTCATTTGTAATATCTGTCTTGATCCAACACGATGTCGGCAGCTTCTCGACTCGTCTACTGTGATAACTTGCGTTATCCATTACTACTACGGATCCCTGTGGAAGTTTCACAAGTATGTTTGAAACCATTCTTCGAATACTGTGGCATCCATTTCTTGATGATAATGCCCATTTTTATTCGATTCAAACAGCAACAATCTATCTTTTACGAATCCCTCACTGCTGCATATGTTAGTGATGATTAGACGACGATCTTTTCCAACTGGAATTTTCAAGCCAGTGGTACCTTCCATGGAGGCTTGTCTTCCACTTTTGATGTTCTGCTCAAGCCAAACCTTTGAGGTATGCCCCTCTTGACCCATGTTTCATCCAAATGATAAATAGATTCCTCTCAAATAGTCCTTCACCAACGAATTATTTTACCCTGGGAGCGGAAAAAAGAGGTTTACAAGAGTCCCTAGGTTTTGCCTTAGCCCAGTATCGATCAGCACGCTTCTGCAAGACAAAAGTACTGCTGATGCGATTATTACTGCTAACTTACCAGAAATATTTACCATATCTCCAGTGGGATTCTGTCAATGAGTAGTTGATAGTAGTGATAGGAAACTATCCTCTGATTCTTTCTCATTTCGAAAGAAGAGAAAAAACTTTCCAAAGAGAATCACGACAAATTTCCCTTCAGCATCTACGTATATTGTGGTGTTGAATTGGTTGATAAGAAGTGAGTAAATAGCTTTAGTAACGACGAAGTGAACCTTCTAAAAGACCAAGAACTAAGTGTCTCTGTCTCTCCAAATATTGAGGAAGTCATAGAAATGACTTGATTTGTTACAAAAATCGAATAACATTTCCAAAACTGTACGGATTCGTTGAAAAACATCTAGAAAAACCTGCTGCATTATGTCCATTGTGCCCAAAAAAAACCTACCGATGTTACTAAGCTTTCAAAACGTATTTATCAATTGACTTTGTATTGTATTTTCGTCCGGTTTTTGATGCTTGTTTGAGGCAAATAATTAAACTTAGTTTTTGTAATGTTCTCAGCAACTTCACTAAGCGCCCTAGGAGCTAAGTAATAATCATCGATATAGAAAATTGTGAATATCTCGGAAACGATCACCTTCAGCGTTGTTGAGAAAGTGTACCTTTTTTATTCGGAAAAAGTGTGCATGGAAATTAAAGTTTTTTGTGAAATGTACCAAAAGTTCACTGTCAAAAAAGTTTGGGCAATTTGAAATAAATAATGATAGCATACGCAGCGCCCTCTAGATGTTACATGAAAATTAATACGAAATTATGATTTCCCACATCAAAAAAACCCCGGGTATCAAATTTCGTGCAGATGATTTATTTTTTGCAAAAGTTATTTTTAAAAAACGAACAAAAAAATTCAATTCCAACACCCTGTATCTCCGAAACGAAGCATTCCTGGACACAAGTTTATATAAACTTTTTTTCTTAAAATCGTCTCAGGAATACGTCACTTGAATATTTTAACGTACTTATGTTACACCCTATATAGTTTTACCAGGTGGGTGAACTTATATAACATGTATTTGTACATTTTTTTTTCAAAATAACAATGAAGTGTTTGAAAAACCATTGATGTAGCCTTTATTAATTGAAAAACATTGTTAATGCTTTTGGTATTTATGATTTTAATTTTTCAACATCTGTTCAAAATCTGTTTTTCCGTTAATCAGCTGTCACCCCCATAAGAACGACAATTCTCAGAAGTTGAGAAACTTGTGCGAGCTAAGGACTAACGAGGTCTTACCTTTTAACCTGTGATTCCTAACACGGTTGCAGAATCATCCCAGCTTCAACTAGATAAATTCTCTCGAGAAAAGTATCTGGTCGAGGCAGGAATCGAACCCACGGTCTTCCGATCGTGAGTCAGGCGCACTACCACCGCGGTCAATTCAAACAAAAAATTCAATGTAACCTTCAAAGAATAGCTTCATGAGAGAAAAATAATTCAGACTCTCATTTTAAACATTATCAACTTTTTCATGTAAACCTTCAATTTGGGAAATTGTAAATTAATTGTACTACTCAACCTAGTTTTTTCATTCCCCCGAACCACTCGGTTTCACCTGTATTTTCACCGCTCAATTAGAACTATTAATTCTAGCGATGAAGTTTCGAGAGGTGACAATTGTTTTAGAAAATTTTCTGCTATATCTTTTGAACTAGTTGCGCTAGCTCAAATCGCCAATTCCTCGGTATGAAATTACGAATTTAATGTAATTTCAATCACAATTTTCAACGAATCAGATTAACATTATTTGAACTGGTACTCGAGAACTAAACTAGTTGGGATATAATCCTTGATTTTATTCTACTTTCAGGTTTCGAAATTGTTGTGATAAACAATTCGAGAAGGCTATTAGTAACGGTTAATAACGGTCACTCCTCTATATATCAAAGAAATACGTACGTTCATCCAGGTGATTTCAATGGATTACGTCTCTGTCATATGACCGTTCCTTCAATACTTAAGTTTATGTTTAAGTGTTAGTGGAGGTGACAGTACTAGCATAAAGATGAGGAGAACGTGCTTCGCTTTTTTATATTATGAATTACAACAATAAATCGACAATTATTTGAGTTTCTCAAACTTTTTCTGACTTATAATGGCGTTATTCATAAGCTCACTTGGTTATGTAACATGAGAAATAAACTGGAAACATATTTCAAGAAGTTACGGCTAACGTAAGGTAGACACCGGGAGGAATTCAATCTTTCCTGATTAGTCCAGTTCCCAGAGGAATTCACCTTACAAAAGGTGGGGTTGAAGATTTTATTTTTTATTTCGTTTTAATGGGTATAAAGAAAAAAAATGTGACTGAATCTGGGCTCGGCACAACTTTTGGTAGCCGAAAAACCTCGAAATGTTCGGACATTTTTCGGTTTTTTCGCATTATCTCGAAAAGGAATAGTCCTAGCGAATAACAGTTCCTATACAAAGTTGTAGAGCATTAAATTCCCTATAAATTTCTTCTACGAGCTACAGCATCTCAAAGATGGACCATTTTTCTCAAAATGGTAAAAAAGCCAAATATCGCCTTCTTTTGTATGTGTTATTACGACCCATGCATTCTTTGCTTGTATTTTCGAAATAAATTTTGGTCCGATAAGGTTCTACAGACCCCTATCACCAAACCCCCTCCTCTCCAATCCCACCCCCCCTCAAATTGATAACTGACGAGGAATGAGTAGGCATATCAAAACCCTCACAGTCCAATGCAATGCGAGCTTACGCATTGTTTTAAAGCTTCATCATGGTCTAAAGTCAATACAATGAAACATAACTATGGTGAATGAAATAAAGAGTTTTCTTTCCACAAAATGGTGCTTAACAGAAAATTCGAAATAGGTGTTATTGCTATGAAAATGAAGTAGAATGATCTAGAACTTTTCTGTGAGTCTCCCCATTACAAAATCAATCACTAACTAAAGGAATAAAGCAAACAAGAGAGTTAGAAAACGTGTGTATGGAAAAAACTTTCATTAAACAAGTGAAGTATTTAGTTACAATTGAATCATTGAAAAATTGACCAATGAAAAAAGAAGTTAACCTTTCACTTCACTTCCTTCTTAGGCGTTTCGACGGTCTTGGTTCCTCACGAACAGGTGCCCAGATGGGTGGGTCCTCGTAGACCTCATCCATGGTTGATGAGGTGAATGTATCTTCCTCTTCCTCACCATCTGTGTCCATGTCGGAGGAGTACAGTGGGACATTGTCGCAGTCGATGCCTCTGCATTTCTTGCAGATGCTGGAGCAGATGCGGCTTTGACGCACGAGCAGGCTCGCTGAAATCACATCGCTCTACAAACAATGGGGTCTGGGGAACGTTATTGATCATTCTACCATTTTCATAACAATAACGATTATTTCGAATGAATTTACTACCACCTCATTTTCATCTTTTAATTTAATTTTTTGGTTACATTTTTTATATTTTACTCTTTATACCCATTAAAACGAAATGAAAAAATAAAATCTTCTACCCCACCTTTTGTAAAGTGGAATCTTTTTTTGGTCTCTAGGGAACTGGACTATTATGGCATGATGTGTTAGTAAATTTATTTGAAAAAGAGTTATTGTTATGAAAATGACGAATGAATTTACTACCACCTCATTTCAACAAATACCTACTCATTCCTCATGAGTTATCAAATTGGGGAGTTGAGTTGGTGATTGGGGGATCTAGAGAACCTTATCGGTCCAAAATATAATTCGAAAATACAACCAAAGTCGTAATAACCGAACAAAACAAATGGTCCATCTTTGAGATGCTGTAGCTCGCTTCCTATTGATCGTAAAAGAGAAAATTATATATGAAATTTGTAGGAAATTTGTTATTCGCTAGAACCATTCATTTTCGAGGAAATTCGAAAAAACAGAAAAATGTCCGGAAATTTCGAGGTTTTTTGGCTACCAAAAGTTGTGCCGAGCCAAGATTTAATCACATTTTTTGTATTTAACTCTTTATACTCATTGAAATGAAATGAAAAAATTAAATCTTCTACCCCACCTGTTGTAAGGTGAACCCCTTTTTTGGTCTCTGGGAACTGGACTACATGATAAATGAACCAATAAAAGCATATTTACGAGAAATAGCGCGTTTATTAACTCAGGTTTCAACTAGTTGCCTTGTAGTTCGCCGAATATCATTCAGCGATCGACGTCGGACCGCCTTGGTCAAATGGGGAGAACCCTTTCCCGAAGAATAAAAGAACATCGTAGTTTCTTGAATGGTTTTTTTGACCAAGCACAAGCACTACAGGCGCTCTAAGGGCGGTGCCTGTGCGAAAGTAACGACTCACATTGGATTTGAATCGTTGGAGATGGAATTCATCTGGAGAAACGTTCTCAGGGCGTTTATTTCACATGAACGCAGTTCTCCAAATGAAAGAGTTCTTAAACAGTGAAGTTTGAAGTGTTGAGCAGCCACAGTTCGTTGTACCGCTCTTCGTGGAATCAAATGTGCCAAGTCACTTGAACACTTCCCGTGAAAATGTCTATAGAAGAGAGGAAAATCTCTAACCTTTCTTCGATGTTCCAGACAGGTTGCAAGTGATGATCGCGTCTCCAATCAGGGGGATGGCTGTTTTCTGGATGGAATCCAGCAGCTTCAGGGTATGCTTGCACACCATCTTTGAAAAGAGGGTGTGTTCAACTACGACCATGAAGTATTACATTCCGAAAGGTTTGAAATTCAATATTTCGGAATGCTTCAATTTTCCACCTCTCCCGAGTTTGTTTTTTAACATGGAATTTGGTATTTGTTTTATTACATGTGTATTCAATGAGTGTTAAAAAAATTGTTTTCGGTGTTAAACATTTTTAAATTATTTTTTCCTGAACTCATGTAAAATTACTAGTCACTAAGTAGGTAGAAGGTCATATGATTCAAATTGTTATATAAAGCACAAATTGTAATTAGTTTATTACCTGTCCATTTAACGTGTTGGTGAAATTTTCTCTATGATGTTCAACTAGTTCTAACCTAAGCTCAGGTGACATAAAATTACCAGTCACTACGTAGGTGGAAGGTCATATAATCCAAATTGTTACTATATAAAGCATAAATTTAGTAGATTTCACTCAGCATGAAAACACTTGAGAAAGCTAATGTATAACGAAACGCGTGTTGCGGTTTTGTAAACTGTCCAGTGAAAATCTCACAATGACGTGTTAAATTGGAAAGCCTCGTTTATCTTCAATATTTTTGGATTGAGTTTTCTATCGACCCCATAAAAGGCGTTTTCGTTAAGCGACATGTTATCGCCGATATCTACTTAGGCTTGTCGTTTAAGGATAGTTGAGTCCAATAGTGCTGACAAGACACGATGGAACGTCAGTTTCAGCTTAACGTTGACGACATCGACCTCGATATGCTGTTGGAAGACCGGGTTCACCGTATCCTCAGGGAAGATGACGATGAAAACATCCGTCCAGCTTCTGTGGAAGAACTGAAGGGTTACATCAGGGCCGTGAATGACAAGAAAGCTCCGGGGGTCAACTCAATAACCAACAAGTTATTGAAGAGGCTCCCTGACAACTGCGTCGAATGCCTTTTGCATATTATAAACAGTTCGCTGACCCTCAGACACTTCCCCAGAAGGTGGAAGCATGCGATCGTCGTCATGATCCCAAAACAGGGTCAGAACCCGCTGTTCCCACAGAACCCGATCAGTCTACTCTCGTCGGCGGCTAACTGAAAGAGTTGTTCTCCAAAGGCTCAACGAAAAAGTTGAAGACCGAAATGTTCTGCCTGATGAACAATTTGGCTTCAGGAGAGAACAAACACTCCACTGAGTTACAGGCTCTAAGGCTGGTCGAAAAAACCATCCAAGAGTTAAATAATAACAAAAAAGTGCACATTGTACTGTTAAACATCTCGAAGGCCTTCGACCGTGTATGGCACGAAGGCCTTCTGCACAAATTAATCGCGTTTGACCTGCCTCGGGGCCTGATCTGGTGGATTGGGTCTTTCCTGAAAGACAGAACATTTCAGGTTAGAGTAAAGGGCTCTCTGTCTGACAACAAAGAGATCCTCGCTGGAGTGCCACAGGGGGCCGTGCTCTCTCCAACGTTGTATTCACTTTACACCAGCAGTCTTCCGAGGCCCGAGCTTGTGGAGATATCTCTATACGCCGATGACACGGCTCTCCTCTCGTATTCCATGGGTCGACAGCTGGGCGTCGTCTACATGCAACGTGCATTGGACGACCTCGAGCGCTGGTACCTCGATTGGAAGATCCGAGTAAACCCGAAAAAGACTCAGGCGATAACCATGGGAAGATTGCCATCTTCTCCGACCAGAAAAGTGAGAATCTCTGGAAGGGAGATTGACTGGCAAGCGCGGGTAAAGTACCTCGGCCTTCCAATAGACCGTAGGCTCACTTAGAACCCGCACATTATGTGCGTTAAGTCAAAGATCGAGGGTCGGATAGCAAGTCTGTACCCTCTGATCAACAAAAAATCTAAAATGAGTTTGAAGAACAAGATTACCATCTACAATACGATGTTTAAGCCTGTCATCATGTATGCTTTAGGCGTCTGAGGACAAGCGGCGAAATACAATATCTCCATTCTGAAGGTATTGCAAAATAAGCTAATGAGGATGATTGTGAATGCTCCTTGGTTTGTGCGGAATGAAGCTATCCGCAGAGATTTGCAGCTGCCTTCCATTCAGCAGTCCATTCAGTCAAGGAATCGGTGAATTTTTGATAGCGCGGAAACTCACGAAAATCCGTTAGTTAGGGAAGCAATAGATTCTACTCTAGACGACCCCTCCCGATATAGAAGACACTATGTCGAATGAGTCCCTCAAGTCCGCCGTTAAAGGACGAATAGATTTTTCATCTATCCCACTCCAGCCAGGTAGGGGTACCCCGTAAAGGGCGGTACTGATGTCTGAGGACTTCATACCGCCAATATCCCCTCAGTCATGACCCCATTTATCCTTCTTCGACAAAAATCAGCTAAAAGGGTAAGAGAGCTAGGCTTCAATCTGAATGAACTCGAAACGACGTGCAGTGCTGACAAGGACCCATTTGTCCTTCTGACAAGCGTCAGTCTTAAGGGTGAGGGAGCTAGGCTCCAACCTGTTCGAAATTAAGATGTCATTTGTAATGTTGACAAACGCCAGTCGAATAGGTAAGGGAGCCAGGCTTCAACCTGTTCGAAATCAAGATGGCTGTCGGAATGCATCCGTGGTCGCCAGCTGCAAGGGTAAGGTATCGAGGCTCCTACCTGTTTTAACTGAAGATGACTATAACATGCATTTGTGGTTCAAACTAGCACTGCTAATGACGGGTGGAACAACAATGAGGATAATCAATGATTTGTTTTTGGTCTTTGGTTTGATCTAGTTGCCTTGCATTGAAAGCTGCATTGAGGGACAGAGAACGAATATTGATCAGCAGCCAATTGCTAAGCTTGGCATTGTAACTAAACGCTTTTGGGAGCCTTATTTATCTTTGATATTCGTGGGTTGAGGTTTTCGTTGTCGTACGTAGTACGTAGTAGTTTTTTGTTTATGGTTTCAATTTCCAACCACTCGACGTATTGAACATATTTCATCAAAATCGAGAGAGGGAATGCCTTTTTCATATACTTATGAATTTTACTGTGTACAGAACAATAATATACATGTACAATATCATGTATAATATCTGTTTTTTTTTTAAATCTGTTTTTCCGTTAATCAGCTGTCGCCCCCATACGAACGACAACTCTCAGAAGTTGAGAAACTTGTGCGAGCTAAGGACTAACGTGTGACAAACGTATGATTCCTAACACGGTTACAGAATCATCCCAGCTTCAACCAGATAAATTCTCTCGAGAAAAATATCTGGTCGAGGCAGGAATCGAACCCACGGTCGGGCGCACTACAACCGTGGCCAATTCCACAACTACATATTCATATATACATGGTACATTGAAATGACAACATTATTTTGATCAGAAAAAAATATTTGGATTCATTAAAGTTTATTAAAAACGAAAGAATTCGAGAAATATTTTGTAGACAACAACTTTAAATTGCTCTGAATTCCAACGTTCTTGTTTTTGAAGAATGATGATATCATATCTTGTTATTGCTTTTTCACCAAATATTGAGTTTTTTTAAATTGCTCTGCATTTTGAATTTCTTGTTTTTGGTCAATGATTATACCATTAGGTTGTTTCAAAAGTTTTGTCCGTTTTATGAGTCTACTTTAAACTGTGATATCACAGTGATATGGCAAAATAACAACCATTTGAATCAGTGCACGTTACAAAAGTCGATTTATTCTGTCAGCATTGAAATTATGTGCTCGGGATTCAATGAAGTTTACGAAGGACGTCTTTGCCTGGTCCTGGTTTGAGAAGGTTCTAACGGTGGGTAAGTATTCGAAGTGCTTGAAAAGATGATAGTCGGTTGGCTTGAAGTCTGGGGAGTATGGTGGGTGAGGCTGAATTAGTTTCCTATTCGGACGGTGATTTGTGAAATGAGCGGTCGGGCGTTGTCGTGGGGCAGGTTTGGACCTCTCCTGTTGACAAGTGCTGGCTGCTGCAGCAATTTTCGGTACATTTCGTCAATTTCCTCACAATAGAACTCTGCTGTGATGGTTATTTGGTCAGTTGCAGAAAGGTATAGTGAAGGGTGGCTCATGGATCTCCAATCAGTGTCCTGAACGTGTCCTAGTGTCGTAGAGAATCCACTTATCATCACACGTGACGATCCAATACGTGACAATTTATGTCGATCGTTCCAATTATGGGGCACCCAATTTTTGAAATTCTTTCCATTGCGTTTCATACTACAAAAACCGCGCATCCTTTGTGATGGGTCAGTCTTTACCAGGGTCTTCAAATACTCGTCCTGTATTACTGTAGGTCGACCACTTCGAGGTTCATCTTCGAAACAAAAATCTCCGGAACGTAATTTCGCAAACCATCATCGAACAGAGCGTTCATTAACACTATTTTTCGGACTGTTTTGGCAGCGCTTGATTCAATTCGTAGATAAAAATTGGCCGAAAATTACCTAACGACATCATATAATGATACACTGAAAAGATAAATCGATCGTTCAGCCTGGGACTTGAACCATCGACCAACACGGCGGTCGATTTTAGTGAGTGAACAAAGCACCCACGTCGAACCGACCGGCTACCGACCGACGCTATTGATTTATTAAGTTACAAAAACTCATGACATCGAAATGGACCAAACAGCTTAATATATCTCGTTATTCAATTTTCCACCAAATATTGAGTTTTTCCTGAACATATAGGAGTCATTAATTTCGATATCTGGGAGCCCCCAATAAGACGAGCAGGGCAATATCTAAAGTTTTTTATCTGCAGGAAAACAACTACATCTTCGGTTAATACCAAGAAGGACATTGATTTATAAAAAATGAAAGTGCTGAGTGGAAAGGCATATCTGGAGCCACGTTAGGCTCCCAAGACAACTGGGAACTACCTACCTTTTCTCGAGACGTTTCGTCGTATTTTTCAGTCATCATAGTTTCGGTGTGGATAATGCTTTGAAATCAAAATTCTCACGACGTGATGTCAATAGAGGACTTATTGGACATACCAAGTTTCAAATGTGATGACAAGCGGTAATACCTGAAACGTATAATTTAGATTTTATTTATATCTGAAAAACACAGATTTCGTCACCCACTGATGAGAATAATAATACTTAGGGTATTTTGAAGTCATGAATACTGAATATTGGTAAGTGAGCTAGAATTAGCACACGATTAACAGAAAAACCAAGAAATCTGTACATTTTCCTTCAATTTTTTGTAATAGGATGGTGAAAGTTTGTATGGAACTTTTGTCAATTTTCAAGCTAGGTACATAGAAATTGGAATTCGAACAATTCGTTCAGCATATTTCCAAATTCACCTCTCAACCCTTCATTATAAGAAAATTTGTTTAGGACTAGTTTAAAGGTCAATAAATTGATTTATTGTTACGTTAGTCGTGTAGACACACCTTAACTCTAAAAACCCTACGTTAGATTCGAAATATGTGACTTGGTCATTTCTTTACTCTTCGTTTGACGTTTTGAAATTTAGGAAATTCCGATAAGTTTCGAGAAATATGAAAAGAACCCAAATTCGCCAATGTCGCTTCGATTTTTTCCTTACGCTTTTTAAGATATTATGAAACGAAATACACTATATCATTGCCACTTTTCAAGCTGTACAAGATGGCTTTTATATATTTTAAATCTGACGTTTCATCTCCGAGAAACCATCAACAACTCAACTATTCACAAGGAGTACCCTATTTGAAATGATAACTTATTATAGGAGAATGAACCTCTTCGTTACCTAACGCGTAACAGCGCCAGTTTGTCTGGCTTCCCTTTCTCTCACGCATACGTCAGCGGAAGGCAGGCTCCTCTCCTCCTTCTCTCTCGTCGGACAGACGATCAGTGTTTAGTATGCGTTAGACATGTATTGTTGAAAGTATTATAAAAATCTAACCAGAGAGCACGTAATACTCTTTCATTATGTGAAACGTGGCTTAAAAATGATGATACTTATTTTGTGTATGTACATCATTGATATCATTATTCAATCTTTCAAAAGTAACATATCGCTTATGTTAGCTATACTATATGTACATACACAAAAGAATCGATTAAATATTTTATTGATAAATAACCTTTCCTTACATTATCATATCAATATACATGATATTTGAGTAATAACATAAGCATTTGTCAAGTTAAACAATTTCAATATTAAATAGTTCAACTTAGATTAGTTAAAGTAATCACTTCTGTTGGGCGTCCTGAGAAGCACATGTTTTTTTCGACAACTTCACTAATGGAATGGACATATTCAGAATTTCTTGAATTTTTAAACATGATACTTCCTTTCCCTCCTTATTTGAGGTATAGTGTATACCGTGATTTTCAGTCATAACTAATATATAAACAAACATTTTTGTGCAAAAACCGGTCTTTTGTAACTTTTGGCATTACACATGAATCTTATATCCCTTTTCTGAATGATGAACACCGTCTGCATTTGAGTTTTGCAACATACTCCCCAGAAAGGAATTCATACCTTAAATGTGACTCAACAAGTGAGAAATGAGCCGATTTAGCGGCAGACAAACCAAGATCCTTATATGTTATTCTCACTGCAAAACACTTCGCGATAAGTTTTATTACATTCGATGTTATTTTATCGAGTCCTGAAGCCTTGTTAATTTTAAATTCATTTATACATTTCATTATTTCATCTTCATTGGTAGGGTTGAGGTAAAAAGAATCCTTCACAAAAGTTCGTTTTACGTAGAAGTTTTTTGGTTTTGTGATTTTATTGGACATTTTTATACCTATCTGTGAAAAGTATTCATTAAATTTATTAGATATTTCCTGTTTGTCACAAATAAGATTATCATTATGGATCATTTCTTTGATTTCCGTTTTTGGACGTTGTTTATTAGTGAATTTATTCACGACCTCCCAAATTGTTTTGCTATCTTTAACGTTTTTTATTTGGTTCGCAAAATACTCATTTTTTACTCTTTTTATTAGACCTCGAAGATATTGTCGATATGTTTTATATTCATGTTCGATTTGGGTGTTACAAGGGTTCGTTAAAAATGTTCTATAGAGATTTTATTTCTTTTGAATTGCTGTAGCTAAACCTTTTGTCATCCAGGGGTTTCTTTTTTTGTATTTGTTCTCATTAATCGTTATTTCAGTGGTAGCAAGGTTGACTGCATTACTTATTTTATTTGTAAAGTCGAGAGTAGATACTTCTATATCATCTATTTCATGAAATGATTTCCAAGATATATTTTTGATAAGATCAAGAAATATATTTTCATTAAATTTTTTAACTGTTTGTCGTTTTTTAGGTTCTTAAGCACATTCTGAACCATCTAAATCAATAGTGGCGATAACTGGAAAATGATCTGTGATGTCATTTCCAACAACAAAGGATTTGGTGTCATTATAATGATATGTTTTGTAGAAGATATGATCTAAGCAGGTTTTTGATTTTTTTTGTACCCTAGTGTAAGTGTTAAGCAGTGACGTGAATCCATCTTCACTCAAAATGTCTAAATAGTTATCACAATGATCTTCATCTGATTTAATATCAATGTTGATGTCTCCAACAATAAATTGTATATTCCCTCCATCAGCCTGAGGTTTGATTAAATAATCCTGTAAATGAATATTGAATTCTTCTGGTGAAAGGGATGGGGGGGGGGTGATAAATAGCGTTCAAAATAATATTTTTACCGTTTATTTTTACTAGTAATTTTATTATTCTTATTATTCCCAGATTTTGGATAGAAATCTTTGCATTACCTGAATATTTTTTTATATATAAGATGGTACCATCGTTTTGATTGATTTTTCCTTCATCATGAAACGAGTCATAACCATCTAACTCGAAGAAGGATTTATCTTGAATTTCCCAGGTCTCAGTAAAAATTATAATGTCAAAGGAGTAATGGAATTCATTGAGAAGTAAACACATCTCTTCAAAATTTTTTGATATACTTCGTATATTTACATGAAAGATTGAGAATTTATTTTGAAATATCTCTCCTTCAACCTTTATGAAGGAAGAAGGGTTTTCAATGATTTCTGTAAGTGTTTCAGGACTTTTAAAATGTCTAACAAATTGATTCACCTCAACCTGGTTATGCTATATTTTGTTGGAATAATTTTGTGACAGTGGTTAGTAGAGAAATGCCCTGATTCAAATAATATTGTAAACGGAAATTTTTAATTCTTGCTTGTTGTTTTTTTGTTTGGGCAATTTTCAAATGTTTCCTCAGTATTCTGAATGTTTGTTGGTCTTCAGGGCAAAGATCGCACACTGCAGATATTTTTGTTCCTTTTAGTTTCAGGATATTTTTACATTTTTCTTGTTTAGTTGAGTAGGTTGCAAACTCTACAAGAATACCTTGTTTATTTTTATCTTTACCTATAGGTTGGCAATTATTGATATCTGATCTCACAATCTGTATTTCAAAAAGTCTGTTCAATTCTTGCACTATTATGGAAGATAAATTTTCAGAAGGTAACTGAAGACCAAATCTAATATATAAAAATGGATGTTTGTTGGTTTGTTGGTTGGTTGGTTGGTAAGTGATATAATTCTACATCGCTCAACCGATCGTGATGAAACTTGACATGTATGAGTAATTTTTCATAGAGAAGGTTTTTAGGCTATCAATTTTTCTGTAATTCACCACTAGATGGCGCTGTAGAACAATTTTTTTTAAAGCACTGTTCTATAACGCTTCGCACGCCTAAGTTCGTTGATTCTGATTCTGTCAAAACATTGGAACAGCAGCGATGCAGCAACATAGTACTAGTATTACTATATTATTCTTCCTAGTACGACGTTCTGATTTCGGATATTTGTTCTCAATTTGGTCGACCCTATTTTCAAGTTGTACGATTTTGGTTTGGTAAAATTTATTACTTTCCTCAATCTTTTTCATTAATTTATTTGTTTGTTCTTCTTGAGATTTTATCATCAAATCATAGAATTGTTGCAAGGACATATTATCCATCATTTTCACGTAGTAAACGTTTAACTTCCCTGGTATAATGTGGCGAGCAATTTGCGACCTTATCAATTTATGGATGGTAATGTTCAGTTTAGGACGATGTTGTATTTTTAAATCTAACCCTTATGTTATTGACTGCAATGAGTAGAGATTTGAAGATTATGCAATAACGAGATGTCTCATTCACATACCCATATGATTCTTCAATCCTCTCAGTTTCTGTAGCAATTTGTGATTCTCATGAAATTTTTAAAAACAACAACTTCCACTAAATTTGCACACTATATAGACGTGAGAGACATGTGTACGTACGTGTACGTGTATTGAAGTCCAAAATAAACTTTCATTAGAATATTGCTTTCATATATGCAGATTCGCCCTTAGTATGCCTTGGTTGGATTCTAGAAAGACAAGAATGATTCCCCTGAATGAAGTTCCAAACATCACAAGCAAACTTGATAGTTTGAAACATCGAAAGAAGGTTAGGAACTTGTCTTTTTTTATATTTACTTTCATGGAAAGTGTTCGACTGATTTAGCCTACCTCATTCCACCCAGAGCAATATATATATCAGAAGTTTTCGGCACACGCATTGCTCTCAAAGCAGATTTTTCTCCAGAGCTTGTACAACTCTGTAGAAAATATCACCGAATACATTATGATGACGACGATGAAACAGTAACAATTTCTAACCATTTCCTTGCTGATTCAAATATGGATATATACAAATGGAAGTCGTGGTTCTTAGGGCTATGCAGCCGTGTTCCAATGGAGACATTGGTTCCGAACGTTTCGTCCCTAAATACGATGGGTATCTCCAGCGGTAGTAGTCAGCAATGCGTTGCAATCTCCCAGTTGGTGGATTCCCTAACCCTCCCGTGTTGAGCACCAGAAGCTAAAATCTCTATATCAATATCAGCGACCTCCTTTGATTTGAAGTCAGCCTCTAGTGTTTGACTTCTCGTTATCTGTTGTCCAATTACCTGACTGTGTAGTATTTGCATAACGGTTCCTTGTTCTTAAAGTAGGGTCCACACTATGCCGCGGTAGGCCGGGCGGGCTGACCCGGGCGGCCTAAGCCGCGTTGATGTAGACGCCCCGGGCGGCTTTGCCGGGTTAGAAAATGCCGGCCCGGGCCGTGCCGATGCCAACCCGCATAAAGTAGGTACAGATCAAAGGAAGCCGAGCCGAGCCGNACATATATAAAATTGTAATTGGCGTCCACCACAGCCATCAAAACTATGCTAAAAAATCCCTTGTAGTTAAAAAATTCCGAGCCTGAATGAAAAGGTGCTACTAAAGCGATATGTTTGCCGTCGATAGCACCGATGCAGTTTGGAAAGTTACACTTTTCCTCAAATACCTGGGCGATTTCATTCCACTCTGCTTCACTCTGAGGCAACTGAAAAATGAAAGTGAAAGAAAAATTAGTCATTTTTTCAGCGAATTTTTTCTTTGTATATTCATTTATTTTAGTATTTATATTTTCAGGAAGATGGACCACAAGACAGTCAAGAAGAATGCATTAACGATGACAGCCAAGTTGTTCATCCCCAAAATTCTGAAGACAAACAAGCATCAACGCTTTCCCCTTCAGAGGTCGCCGGAACCAAAAAACATTCAAATCTTCAAAGGCACTAAAAAGCAAATCGGCAAGACGTCGATTAGTGGATGAGGCTCTGAACGTCATGAGATCTCTTCAATCAAAAAGAGCGAACATCGATGATGAATATTCGTTGTACGGTGAACAGATAGCAATTAAACTGAGAAAGCTTTCTTCGCCCCAAACCAGGTTAGTTGTGCAGAATAAGATTAACCAATTATTATTTGAAGCTGAAATGGGATATCTTGAACATCAGCATGGGTACAATGTGCCACAAGTTAATATACGGCAAAACTCTGGACCGGCCAATCCAATGGTGCCTTCATTCCCCCAGACTTCTAACATGCCCAATCAAAAGCAACCACCATTCTTCACTGACAACATGACCAATTCAACATCTCAATGGTTTTCGACGTCTGAATATTCCTCATTACCGTCGTCAATTTCATCGTATTCGCAATCAGGATCCCCGGCATCCACTAATTCAGAACTGTCCAATATGGACCCCTTCCCTCAATAGTTTTTAACTTTGTCAATAAAAGTACTATTCTAAATTAATTTTGTTTAATTTTCCTTACCTTAATGTAGTCTTGAAGGGCCTCTACAATGGCGTCACAAACTTCAGGTACGATTTTAGAGATACATTGTTTGGAGATCTTCAAAACATACATTAGTGAGTGGTACGAATCACCAGTCGCAATGAAGCGCAGAGTGACAGCTAATCGTTCGCTTGCTGGAATAGCATCTCTATAAGAGGTATTCTTTTTTGATATTTTGGGTCCAACCTTGTTGAGTAGCATTTGAAAGTCCGATCGCTGCATTCGAAAAAAGTTGGTGAAACCAACGTCATTTCGGTATTCCAAATTCAACGGGTATTCTTCATCCAAAATTAAATATTTCATTAATTCGCTAGCCCTGTACAGCTGCCGTCCTCTCCTAAGGCTCGGGCGAATCCAAAATCTTTGACGTCTTTTTGGGGGCTGATTTAAAGCGAGTATCACCACAGCCATGGCTGACATAGCGACGTCATAGTCGGTAATCATTTTGAAAACACTAACACTTTAAGGACACTTTAAACTTCTAAAAAGTACTCTTCAACGAAGTCATCAGTCNAGTCTAGTCTATAGTCTAGTCTATAGTCTAGTCTATAGTCTAGTCTATAGTCTAGTCTATAGTCTAGTCTATAGTCTAGTCTATAGTCTAGTCTATAGTCTAGTCTATAGTCTAGTCTATAGTCTAGTCTATAGTCTAGTCTATAGTCTAGTCTATAGTCTAGTCTATAGTCTAGTCTATAGTCTAGTCTATAGTCTAGTCTATAGTCTAGTCTATAGTCTAGTCTATAGTCTAGTCTATAGTCTAGTCTATAGTCTAGCCTATAGTCTAGTCTATAGTCTAAGTTACATTCTAGTTTATATTCTAGTTTATATTCTAGTTTATATAGTCTATAGTCTAGTCTAGTATAGTCTAGTCTAGTATAGTCTAGTCTAGTATAGTCTAGTCTAGTATAGTCTAGTCTAGTTGTACACACACAGTTTTTGATTTGATTTGTTTCATATTTCTACTTGTTTTTACAATTGAAGCAGGAATTTTGAAGCCAGTGTGTTGATTTCAGGCAACAGATTTTATGTAGCCTTTCTTGAATCAGAATTTGTAGTTCTACTCAATTTTTTTCCGAGAGGTATATGGGCTCCATGTTAATCGACATAACTCTGAATATTATATCAGTCAATTTTGGGTTAAAAACAGACATAAACCTGCTTGAATGTTATATCAAACGTTACGTTATCTCAATGAGTTATAATACTAACAGCGTCAATTTAAGTAAATAGTTATAGTTCGTATCGGTATGTTGGGGCAATCTTTTTGATAATTTGTTTGTTCCCAATACGGAAAACTTGTCAAAAGTGGATTGCCAGATCATGTGATAGAAAAGTTGTCAAAATATCTGAAAAATATTAGTTCGAATCATCGAAAAATTTTCCCATCAGAAAAAGTTGATTGAACCTTATGAAGAAAAAATCACATTATTACGCCTTAGTCAAACACGAAACGGACTGGTTTA
The DNA here is from genome assembly GCF_000500325.1 of Leptinotarsa decemlineata. Taxonomy (NCBI): domain Eukaryota; kingdom Metazoa; phylum Arthropoda; class Insecta; order Coleoptera; family Chrysomelidae; genus Leptinotarsa; species Leptinotarsa decemlineata. The sequence goes on from NW_019290287.1 coordinate 24,941, forward strand.
AGTTTGACGATATTCGTGTCACGAAGTGTTCTGGCAATGCGTTGAATCTATTGGAGCCTCTGGAGACACCCTACATTTTGTTTTACGAGAGAGAGGACATCAATAGATCAATATCTTCAGATGATGTGGTGCTGCAGGTTTTTCTGGGTTTTCCTGCAGCTGAAAAAGCAAATGCGCCACTGGAATCAATGAAGTCGCCCCGGAGCGCTATTTAATTTTAATTGTTGTTTCTATTTTTATCGTTGTTTTAATAGAAAAATAGTGGTTTCACCTAAAAAAAAAATAATAAAAAAAATTTCTGAATCAATATTTTTTGAATAGTTACCGAGTTGATGAAAAACATTTGATGAAATTTTCACACTGTTACCCTTTATTCAGCACTTTTCTTCCAATACCAATAGTAGGTATGTCATTGAGATTAATGAATTTTTATTTCAACGGAAGTCCAAAAGGGATTTTAATTCAATTCAAAAGGGCCAATGAATTATAGATTCGGTGATTTATATGATTTCATGAGGTAGAAGTGTTTGTTTCCTTGGAGAACCCTGCTGCTATACAATTAATTGCTTTATGAGGTGGGAACCTGGAAAATCTCCTGGAAACCTATTGTTGCATGGTCATCCTCTACAATATTTGTTCAAGAATCACCAATTTATCTCTAAACTTTGCTTTTTTCCCTGAATCCTAGCATTCGATACCCATATCATCGGGTGCTTATAAAACATCTTTATGGGTCTGCCATTTGAGTGATGTCATTCAATTTTCTGTATTTTTTTCTCTATCATCTCATAGCTATTTTTCATCTGAACTAAACGTGTGAAATTGAGCTGCATGATTGGACCCCAATAAACAAAATCTGTTGAAATTTGATTTTCTGTAAACCAGCTGGTGCTTATTTGCAAACAACAACCATCAGGAGTAGAAATTTGTGCGATCTGAGCAATAACGAGGTCTTACTTTTCAACGTGCGATTCCGATGTCGGTCGGAGTGAGGTGATAAGCGAACCAACCTTTACATAGCGGTCAATTGAATGGGTAGAATGAACCACTCACTCTAACCAACTGGGTACCGATCGACGTTTGTTTCAAAATAGATCATCGTTCAGATACGAAGTCAGAAGGAAATATTAAAAATAAACTGAACGGTGAAACAAAAAGTCCTGTCAGTTGTTTTCAAAAATCGTTGCGGTTTTTTGTGAACACAGCAAACCAAAAAAACACATAACTTGTGTTTCACATTCAATTGTTCCTATCGGCTGTTTATCATTTGATTAGCGCTGCTATTGGTAGAAACGTTTTCCCTATACATATATTCACGTGCGAAGCTTATTGTTAAATCATCTGAAAATGGAACTTTTAACGGGTGATGATCAACTGTATTGCCAAACATGCGCCGAACTGACTATTATAAGAAAATAAGTATAGCTGAGGCACCAGTCAATCTAATATTAACACTGATGATCTTCAAATATGACTCAACCTCTGATGGAAGCACCAAACTCTTACGAAGGTTCAAAATATATGAACACTTTAATTTAGAAGACCACTATTATAATCTTTATGCAGTCATTGTTCACTATGGTTCTGGCGTTGAATCTGCTCATTATTACGCATTGGTCAAAGATGAAATGCACTGGTTTAGGTTTGACAATAGCCGTGTCACTAAGTGTTCTAGCGATGTCTTGAATTTATTGGAGCCTCTGGAGACACCCTTCATTTTGTTTTTGAAAGGGAGGACATCAATAGATCAATATCTTCAGATGATGATTTTTTATTTTTTGTAATAATTAAAAATCCGTGTTTGATTTGAGATAGCGGGAAGTATTTTTCTCTATAATGTTATATCGGAGGTGCGGATGTTTATGATGTTATCATAGGTGCAGTTAACATCCCAACAACATCAATAAAAAAGTTAACACTGCTGTATACAACGTCGTTCAGTTGCTTTCCGAATTGCAAGGACGGAATCCTGGCCTGGCATGAACAACGAGTACACAAGATGTAACCCACACGGTTACTGTGTGCAGAAGCTAGAATCTCGTCTATCCACCCCCACTCATCGCAAAGTGGACCTCAATCAGCTGATGAGCCCTTCAGCAAGATTGACATCTGACCTCCTGCGGTCGAAAATCAACCTTCAGGTGCTTTCACTCTCATGATCTGTTGATTTCATTTGTCGTGACTTTACTGTGTAATGATTGCATGGTGGGGTTCCCCAAAATCTTAATGGAGACAAGTGTCTTTCGGTCGCGAACTATGTTTTTTTATGTATCTGTAAAAAAGTGTGTGTTAGTAATCTGTATATCAAGATAAAGGCTAAGATGCATTTGACGATCAAAATGCATCACATCCAATCTGTGATGGACTAGGTCGGCCAATAAGACTTTCACGCCCGCCGTCTAGATGAAGGTGCCAAAGTACGATATGCTACTAACCACCAAATAGCACTACGTCACAGCAATACGAATATTAATGTCTGCTTGAGGTCACTAGTGGGCCATGTAGAAACCCTACACCCTTCGAGAAACCTTGATTATTTCAATTCACGTGTTATGGATAATCTGTCAACCACTGACTAGGTGGAATTTTTCCGAAAATTTATTTATGAACATCTGCAGTGAAATAGACACTCCAGCCTTAGCGCAGTACGAAGCCTTCTGTAGAAAGCTTCTACAAGCTGAGCACAATGAACTGTACACCTCGTTAATCACGAAACACTTTTGTGGGTTCGAAGAACTTTGCTGCTTGAGGCGAGCTGTACACTAATTCGCCCTGCATGGCTAGAGAAAGAGCAGCAGATAGAGGGATGGATCGTTCTCATCCCTAAAATGTATATTTATCGATTCCAAAAAATAACAGGTCGATAACATATTCGAGTTTTGGGACGTTTTGCATCTTATACACAGTAATATTTATCGCTGTAACCTATTTGTTTTATATGGATGACCTTGAACTTCATACCTCTGGACAAAACGATTCTCGTTTAGATACAAAAGCATGTTGTACGTGCGGAATTCGAGATAGAAAAATGTATAAAAGTTTATCTTAAAAGAGGACGATGCAGCAATTACGGAGAGGATTTGCAGCTCGTAAACGGAAGCATTTTGTGCCATGTGAATATCGGAGACAGACTCAATTTGAGGTGAGACAAATAAAAGGCAAATATATTGAAGACCTCTCTCGCTGCGTGGCAAGAACCAGCACAAACTTCGATAGATCTGGTAATCGGATTTAAATATCTGTTTAAAATATGTTTTTCCGTTAACCAGCTTTCGCACCCCCACGAACGACAACTCTCAGAAGGCGAAACTTATGCGAGCTAAGGATTAACGAGGTCTTACATTTTAACGTGTGATTCTTAACACGGTCTGAGAAAAACGTGCTTGGTGCTTGCCGTTTAGATTTCACGTTTTGAGTTAGAAAGGTGAGGTGGGAACCTGGAAAATCTCCTGGAAACCTGTTTGTTTCTCCCCAAGCGATTACCTATTGAAATCATAATAATTATGAATTTCAGAACTCGGAGGTAACTGTGCCGAAGACTTTTTACTTTTATTCTGGTTGTAGTTTGTGGGTTCCATGGCTGATGTTTCTTCTACATCTTCGGTAGTACTTCACTTTCCCCATAGTACATCGTTCGGAGTTTGAATCTCCAGTTCCTTTAACATGGCTAGTAGGTAGGCGTATTCTCAGATATAACAGTGACTTAATTGAAATCAGAACACACTGTGTGTTATGAATATAACAGGGAATTATCAGTTCATAATGATATGAAGTTTGCTTGTTGCTGTGATTCATAATTTGGTGTTTGTAATACTTAGAAAAGTGTTCAATTATATTTTTCTGTATTTCTTCGATCAGGGTATTTCATCAAATTATACAGATTTGACAAATCTTGGATTTGTTTGTTGGAACAGGCAAGGAATGGAATTCACAAGGATATACTTTACAATACGCAACTGTTCGACGGGGAAATCCATTGTAAAATCACCAAAATGATTTGGAATTTGTCTCCTAATTTATTCGCTATTAGGCGCTATATGAGATATTTCGTATGGTCCATTCCATGTTATGCTTTGAGAGGGGTGAAATGAAATGAGTAATCGTTTTTGTGAAAATAACATTTTCGGGTTAATACTGAAATTCGTTTCAGTATAGGTAAGTCATCAATTTCAATGAATTTGTTACCCGGCTAGAAATGAATCATCATTTATTCTGGAAGTAATCAGTTTTAATCAAACTCTATCCAGATCACTCTGTCAAGATGGTTGTTCTGATTATTGGAGTCCTTGGTGGAATGATGTCCTCTCTACTCTCGATTTCAAATTGGTTGGAAGTAACCAGGTTCAATTCAGTGACGCGAAAACCCAGGCATCAGTTTTCTCTAAGAAGATAATTGTCGCCGAACCAGATATAATGATGTCAGGTCAGACAATTTCACTTTCTGCTTCGATAAGTTTGTTGAGGGTTAATATGGACACTAATATGTCTTAGCACACTATTCCGAACCAAAAAAAGGTATACACCCCAGCAACTTTTGATATATGTTTGAAATCACCCCAGTCTATGGCACCCAGAATTTTCAATAAGTTACCAGTTGAAATAAGAAATATAAAATTTTTTAATACTTTCAAAAAACGTCTGCGGGACTATTTAACTGGGAAATGTCTGTATAGTATTGAAGAATATTTGTATCTGTAAATATTTGTATGGTGCTTTAACTATTACTTATATCTTCAATGTTTGTATGTTGCTATAAGTTTTATCTGATTAGACATGTTTGTATGTTGCTATAAGTGATTAGACATAAGTATATTCTGAATATTCCTATACAATGTAAATTGTCGATTGGAAAATAAAGAATTGAATTGGAGACGCGAACATCATTTGCAACCTAGATAGTCTGGAACATCGAAGAAATGTTGGAGATTTGTATGTCTATAGTTACTTTCACAGGAGGTGTTCAAGTGACTTGGCACATTTTTTTCCACCAAGACCATTATATTTAACTCAGGTTCAACTCAGTACACCTCGAACTTCACTGTATGTATAATAAACTTCCTGAGAACGTTTCTCCAAATGAATTAAATCTACAGCGATTCAAATCCAACGTGACCTGCTACTTTCGCACAGGCACCGCTTTTAGAGCGCCTTGAGGATTTACCTGTAGTGCTTGTGTTATGCCTTAAACATGCATCTGAATGGATCAAAAAAGACAGCTGGAATTATTTCAAGGATAAATATTATTTATAATAGATACAATATCTATCTTTTTGCGTATAAATGTGTTGTACTCCTAAGGAATTCAAGCAATCGTGTCTGTGAGAAACTCGTGCAAAATGAACGACAGTCAACAGTCCTGAAAAACGACAAAATATAATGAAACCTGAAGCGAAAACCTAGCTCAATTTATCACTCAGGATATCCAAAATTTTATCCTAAATCTATATTTCCGTTTTATTTTTGATACCAAAATTGAACACACTACATTACGGAAAATGAAATAATTCATAATCGCAGAATGAGTATTAGTTCCTAAACACAAGAAATGTCTTTCAACTGAGAAAAGTCATTGCCATTGAAATTTATGCACGGACAATGTAGTCATATCCTTTTAAATAAGGATATTGAGTTCCACTAAATATCTTTTCTTTATTCCTACTCACATATTTCACATTATAGATATTTTTCAACAATGTAATTGTGTGGGAAGAAAGAATTTCCTATTCATCATCATTAAACATTCAGGAGTTTCGAGAAAAATGTTGCTGTTCGTACTGCACCAGTTTTGTGGTAGGACTCGTTACGAGTTCAGTATTTGTTGATAACTTGAGTTTCACTACACGAGATAAAATATTTCGAGATCGTTTGAGAAAAGGAACCCATCAAGTTCTGTGGTATAACAAACATTTTACTGACATAAACCTAATTGAAACAAATATACCGAAATTGATTGGGTTTTGCGAATAACCTTCGTCCACTTTTAGATTCCGTAAATATTTTGGTTTTATATTCTCTGAATCTAAAGATTTCAGTATTTTCAACACTCTTTTATAAACACTGACCCAAAGTCGAGCAGTTGCTCAGTTTCAAACGTTTTCATGAGTAATATCTACGGGACTATCTAAAATAATTCATTCGCTTTTATTATGAAAAACGATAATTTTTCAATATCAATTGTTCCTGATAAATCGAGTAATCAGTTCATAGAAACACTATTATTGACTAAATTACACTGGATAAAATAAAACTATACTATTTCACAATTTAAGCTAATTTAAAAAAAAAATCGAAAACGTATTTTTTTTAGGACAAAACAGAAGCACTACAGGAAAATCCTTGAGGCGCTTTAAGAGCGGTGCCTGTGCGAAAGTAGCGATTCACGTTGGATTTGAATCGCTGGGGATAAAATCCATTTGGAAAAACGCAGTTTTCCGAGCAGTGAAGTTCGAGGTTTACTGAGTTGAACCTCAAAACGATGACCAGCCACAGTTAGTCGCGTATTTTTGATATGTACCGCTCTTGGTGGAATCAAATATGCCAAGTCACTTGAACACTTCCCTTGAAAGTATCTATAAAAAAGAGACAAATCTCCAACCTTTCTCAGATGTTCCTGGCTATCAAGGTTGCACGTGATGTTCGTGTCTCCAGTCAGGCGGATAGCTCTTTTCTGAAGGGAATCCAGCCACTTCAGGGTATGTTTGGGGGCAGAGCTCCATACATGAGAACAATACTCCAAAGAAAGTCTGATCTTAGCTTTATAGAGCATCAAAAGTTGCTGGGGTGTGTACAGTTTTTTGGTTCGGAACAGTGTTCCAAACTTTTGGGAAGCAGCCTTTCCAATTCTAGTGACATGATTGTGCCAAGACATATTGGTATCCATTTTAACCCTCAACATTTATCTTCTTGGAAAAAAACGATGCCTGGGTTTTTGCGGCATTGAGTTGAACCTGGTTACTTTCACCCCAATTCGCAATCACTTCTAGATCGTCATTAAGATATGCAGTCTCCTGCTGCCGGTGAAGATATGCCTCTTTAGTCGATGTCCTGGAATGCAAATGAAATAATGAGACAAGTGTGCTGTTGTCTGCAAAGCAATATATTGGATTCTTGTTTTTTTCCAATGAGTCGTTAATATAGAATAAAAAGGGGATTGGAAACAATATGGATCCCTGGGGAACACCAGCGTTGATGGTGAAAGTATTCGAGAGATATCCATTGACGGCCAGGGAACGTTCTTTCAGGAAGTTGAAGAGCCATACACAAGCTAAAGCATCAGCATCAGTTTGGCCAGCAAAGCATCATGCCACACACGGTCAAAGGCCTTAGAAATATCAAACGAAACAGTTCTTGATTCTCAATGTATCTCGATTGCATTATTGCACCTCCTATCGACATACATAGGAGGTCGCCTGTTGATCTTTTTTTCTGAAAGCCATATTGATGATCGCTCAATATGTTGAAGTCCTCCAAATATTTGAGGCTATAGTGGTTGTCGATTTTCTCTACGATTTTTGATATCACTGATAGCAAAGCGACTGGTCTATATTTATTTGGAAGATTGTTCTTGCCCATTTTGGGAAGAAGGAAAAACCCCTTTCTTGTAAGACAGGTTGAAAAGTCTGCAAAATACTGATGCGAGTTCATTTGCGTACTATTTAAGTACGATGACAGGCACTTCATGGGCCAGACGCCTTGTATTGAGCTGTTTCGAAATTCGCCTGACTAGACGCTGTCGAAAAGTAATTTCCGGCATTGTGGATTCTAGTGTGGGAATAGAGGGTGGTGCCTTTCTCAGAAAATCGACTGTGTAGTGGGACGCAAGTTGTTCAGCTAATAGATTTGCTTTTTCTATGGCTGTTGTTGCAATTGAACCATCCGCTTGTGTTAGTGGTGGAACAGCCTTGGCTACCGGCCAGAACGATCTAGACCCGTTAGGATTGGCAAGCAGTTTATCCCTAATACTCTCATTGTGAAGTTTTTTTCTTTCATTTATCCTAAGTTTGCAGCTGTTGCGAGTATTAATAAACCTAGTTCGGTTTTTGGCACTGGGATTTTCGCTAGATTTTTGAGACGACAGCTTGCCCGTAAGTTTTGCTGAACCATAGTTTGTCATTAGAAGGTCGTTTCATTGAAAAAGGAATATAGGCATCCATGGATGATAGAATAACTTCTATGACGACTTCGGAAGCAAAATAACTTTCATATTAACAAAATATCATTTGGAAAGCGGTATTTAATATAATTGCTCTTCCGTGCAAACAACTAAGTGCCAAAAGATCGAGAAACACAGTGAAATTTACCGAAAATTGAACGAATGTAGAGAGTTCAGATGTTAGCTAATCTGGAGCGTTAGGATTGTTATTCAGTTTGTATGTATGGCAGCTCATATGCAACTTTCGTACACTTCGTCCAACTAGTAGAACTGAACAATACTTTTACCAAACTACTTCCCGAATATTCTTGCAAAATCTGCTATACACTCTGAATGCAGAAAATTCTACGTCGTCTGCCACAAAGGAGGCGTGTATGCTTCAACAGTCTTGACCTTCAGAAAAAAAATGTATTCCATCATACTTCAGACAAAAACTACACATTCATAATGAAAACCCCTCCAATGAACTCATAACATTTTTTTTGTTTTTGTGTTTCTCTAAACTTTGGTCACATACCATAACCTGTACTTTTGTATTTCCAATTTTCTTTCACAAGATGTTGGTAGGTTATTCAACTTTTTTCTGTCCTAACTGTCCACGTTACTGGGTCCTCTACCGAATATTTAGCCAATTGAAATATTTTTCCTCGCCATAACAAAAATGCTATCTCTCGACGCGTGTTTCGCTCACGGTTGTCTTTCTTGTTTCATTTTGTTGATAGATATGATTTACAAGTATTTTAAGTTTATGACTAATTAGATCTGTCTTCGACGCAGTTAGTACTCAATTATCAAAGTTACACTTATTTTCTATTGATTTGGATTCATTTATATTTCAAATCGTAGAAGGTTTAAAAACTCGAACGCAATAAGGGAATATTGTCTCTTACTCAGTAGGGTATGAGATTTGCCTACTGGAACAACTACTTTCCTAGCTGATATTATGACAGATATTTTCGCAAGTTTCCTTACAGAGGAAATGATTGCAGCAGTGGAAACTCACTAAAATCAATCTACCGACCACCTACACCGCGTTTTGGAATCATACTCTTCATCAGTGCAAGACAGATCGCACAAATACAGCACTGCTATCTAGTTGTCTTATCATTTTGTCAATTTTTTAAACGTCAAATCTTTCGATTACACCAAAGTAGTGTCATTTCTTTCTTGTCAACAAAAGAGGAACAGTCATCGTTTTGATGACTGTCAAACAGAGATTAATATAGTAATGAAATAAATATTTGCAGAGATATCCAAAACATTCAACTTTTCCAGATTTTCACAATAAGTGAAATAAGTAAAATCGTGGACTATACTCGCAACCCAAAGGTCATGAAGTAGTTTGGTTCGAAGTATTTGTACCTTTCAGAAATGTCATATAGACACAAATATTGAATCGAATTCGTCAAAAAATTCATCCACCTCCTAATTGATAAACAATGCTCGAAACAATGTGTGAAATGGGTCTATTAAAAACACTGTTTGTTCGCATTCTCATGCATTTATAGATAGAAAACACTTAGCAACTAACATGACCATCTTCATGTGAAATTATTATTGGTCTACATGCATATAAAAATATTAACATAGCCGTAAGAATTAATCTTACATTTCCTGATGATGATCTTTAGCGAAACGCGCGTCGAGAGACAGTATTTTTGTTCTGGTAAGGGAAAAGTGTTTGCGATAGAATGCTCTACAGATTTTTGTAACTAGATTAGGACACGCTGCCAATAATAATAATAGTTTTCACGCACTGAAAGATTTGTTTTATAATTTGTTTAAAACGGTTACCCTACGTTACCATCTTATGTTAATGTCCACTGATTGATGCATATAACTGGGAGATAGATTATTGGACAAACAAATTAATAATATCCATCCCTTTTTATACTGATATAACCATATTTCGTTATTATTAACCTTGAACTCAAAACAGCAAGTACGTTTGGTTTTGTTGAACTACAGTCTACATCATAACAGTTTTTCTAAGATCATTTTCATTCTCGGATACAGCTCTAGTGTACCTAATAGCATATTCTGCTCGCCATCTGTTCAATTTCAGATTTGATATATAAATAAAACCGCGATATAATACATCACATGAAGTAAGTTATATTATATACAGACATCTTTTTCCAAAAACTGATTCGATGAATATTAATAAATTTTATGGATTGAAAAAATATTGGCGGCGATAACTGGAAAATATTTTCATGAAAAGTTATGAGAATTTGTCTAAACTTTTTCAGTAAAATGCGTTGTTGTATGATTATTGATATGAGTGATACTTACTTCTCTACAATGAAATACATTCAAATTATAGTCTCTTCTGAATTTTCGCAGATTTTGAATATTACTCCTAAAAAAAATTAGATCTTGGTGTGGAAACTCTATCTCGGCTCATTTGTTCATTAAAGATACAGAATTACATCTCATTTTCATTTTCTGATATTTTTAATCAATGATAGGTAAAATCCATTGCAACCTATCAGAATATGGATTATCAGGGTAAGGAAATATGCCAGAGATTTTCACTTCTGGCTGGGGGTTGTCTGTCAAATATCTTTATTTAGGATGTTTTCATAAATTGTTTTTTCGAGAGCATTCATTCTGGACGTACCTATTAGTTGGTTGAATTTCTTCTGATAATGTTTTTCGTGAGGTGAGAATTGAATTGTTCTATCTATCTAAATGTTTTTTTTCACAAAAGGTATTCAAAAATTCACGTATAGATGAACACATAGAATGTGTCAGATATAGCTAGAATGTGATTCGAGACGGGTATCGAAATTTATACCTCTATTTTTTTTTCAGTCATAGTGCCAGTTACTTCTCCAGTTAGTTACTGTTAATAATGACTCACTCGAACAAAATTATGTTCACAACTACCGATATCAATTTTGAAATAGAAAAGAACCTATCTACCTATAGACGACACATTCACTACGTAGAACAAAACCAACGCAACTGGATTCTTTTTTCATCACGCGTGTCGCATCGATTTGTCAGGCCACTTGAACTTATTTTTCCGCGTGAGAATTTCAATTTTGCAGTAATATTTCACGTATAGTCAGTGGGCATACTTGAAGACTGGCTATAAATCAAATCATCTAAAAGAACAATTCGTTCAGGCCAGTCTCAACACCCTACACAGTAGGTTAATGGACTGACACCTATCAGAAAACAACTACTCCCCTGGCTAATACCACGAAGGGCGTTTGCAATAATAGTTTTATTCCATTCTACTCAAAGATTATCATATTTTGATCCTGTAACTTGTTTATTTCTAATGTAACATCGGTGTTAATTTTTGAACATTTTCAATGACTTCTTATCAACAGATTATATTTCATAAGCAATGGAATTAAGATGTTCCCAAAAAATAAGTATGAGCGACCTGAATTCGGTAATCTCGAAAAATAATAAATCAGGGAAAGCTAAATTATTTTTTGAATCAATTTCACTGTCCAGCTCATGAGTTAATGAAGGCTCGAAGTTTTTTCAAATTAGTGTTACATTTTTTGGAATACAAGCTACAACATTGATTTTTTGTGAACGTTCTTTCTGTTTTTTGTGTAAGGTGCAGTTTTTTGCGATTCCAATAGGGATTGGTTCTTTTATTTAGGAAAAATTAAAATTTATCAAATGAAAAATAATTTAAAGCTCGAACTCTGATGGGGATATCACAATTCTGCCAGCGGACAAGGGAATTGCCACGACGCTTCTGAAATCGGAAGAATATAACAGCAAAATTGGAAACCTACTAGACCCTTCAAACTACCGCAAACTCAAACGGGACCCAACACAATCAAGGTTGAGGAACGTTAACAAAATCTTTAAAAATTGCACACTGTCGGAAACCGTATAGAGAACCATTCTCAGAACTGAAGCCGTTACACCTAGGCTCTACGGTCTTCCGAAGGTGCATAAAACCAACATGCCAATGGTCAGCATCTGGCTATGCTTCTCCAGCCTGATGAGGGAAAGAAAATCTCCTACGTCAAGGATTTGACAGACTTCGTTGATAAAATTTGGGACTCAACGCTGGGGACGACGAATATTCTGGTCAGTTTCGAAGTTGTGTCCTTGTTTACCAATGTTCCACTAGAAGACTCTCTGAAGAGTCTAGCCTACTTGTTTCTTAGTGATATCGTCGGACTTTTCATAGCATGTCTGACGGTGAGTTTCTTTCAATGGGGAGGGGAGGAAACTTCTTTGAGCAACTAGATGGTGTGGCGATGGGAGGTCCACTTAGCCACACTCAGTCCACTTAGGTCCACAAGCCAACTACTTCATGGAACGTTTTGAAGAGAGAGCAATCGACACCTTTGAATTGAAACCTTTGAATTACAACCACTACCACCAGTTGGGGTATATCACATACCATATACTTGTAGGAAGAAATACATCGGAACTACAAAAAGGAGGCTGAAGGAACATGGAAGAAACTGCAGACTGGGTCAAATGGACAAGTCGGCTGTGGCGGAACACGCACTTAGTGAAGGAAACCCCAGGATTCTGTTTGAAAACACCAAACTTATTGCCCTCAACCAGAGATACCATAGCCAGGGAAGCGATAGAGATCCAGAAACGCACGGATAATTTCAACAGAAAAGCAGAGGCATGACGGCAGGTAGAAAAGAGTCAACAAATGTTATTGACAATTTAACTTATCCAGGTACAGCTATTATCACACCAGACACCTGATTCATAACATAACATAAACACGCTTTATGTAATTTACCTGATCCAGGTACAGATATTGGCATACAAAACTACCTCAGTCAACATAATTACGCTTTACGCAGCCGTAAAATTAGGTCATTGGGGATACTCAGGATGTATTCCTGTGGCTTACATAACGTTATGGATTTCTTTCGCTAAAGAAAAAGGTCACTCTTCGTACCATTTTCCTACCTCTCCACGAATAAAAATCACCTCAATTCTTTCATGAAAAGAATGAGTCATAACAAAAGTAAAATTACTGAATCAAAACATAATTAGTTCATCTGTATAATAATTATATAATAATAATAAATGAATTTATTGACAGCTGAATATGGAGAAAAACAAAATACAAATTTGTCAATAGGATACAAGATTGAACAGAGACAAATTTGTCAATAGGAAACATTCTTTCTCTTGCACCTTACAATAAAAATGAAAAACAAAAAAAATAACAAAGGACCTAAAATAAAATTTGAATTGTGATAGCGGGTACAACATTCAATTCATGAAGCGGATATCGATACAAACATAAGGATACTACAAATATTTTAGCTATGGCCTACAAGAGCCAATGTGTCATAGAATATATTCGGGTATTATTGATTTTTCAGAAGATGTTTTTTCAGGCAGTACCTGAAACTGGAAACAGATTTCGGCCGAAAGGAAGGTGGTAGGTTGTTATAGAATTCAGCTATCGTATATGTAAATGACCTTTTGAATAGTTCTATGGAGTGTCTAACAACATGGATCATTTTGTGCCTGATGTTCACATTATGAATATCAGTTCGATGAGTTATTTTGTTATAGAGGTAGAGAGGTGTTCTATTGACAATAACTTTATGAAATAATGTCGAAGAATGAAGAGTCCGCCTTTCGTACATTTCGTACTTTCAAACAAGAGTTTTGAACTCTTTGAATTCGTTGTTGCTCATTTTTATTCAGAAAATAATGATACACTACGTCACAATGATTGAAAATAGATAATATGAACGAATCACAAATGAGTAATTTGGTTTTTAGGCTCAAGAGATGACTATGAGGGAATAATACTTTCATTTTCCCAAATGCTCTTTGAATCAATGTTGAAGTATATTTTTTGAATTTGAGTTCATCATCGATACAAACTCCTAGATTTTCAACCTGATTTACAACCGGTAAAACAGTGTCATCAATTTTTATGATCAGATCTCTAAGTTTCGACTTTGCGACTTTCCTTCCAAATACAATCATAGAGCATTTGGAATTATTAACTTCCAGGGCATGTTTCTTCGATACATTAACGAATTGATTCAAATCGTCATTAATGATGTTTTCGCTTTGCTGTACAGAGTCAGGAGTAAAAGAATAATATAACTGTGTATCATCGGCATACATATGATTTTTGAGTTTTTTCAAACAGGTTGTCAAATGGGAGGTGTAAATTATGTAGAGGATAGGTCCAAGGATTGAACTGTATCTGTAAAGTAGGGAGGGTGAGTGTAGACTTACAGCACTTAGGCCACATGTGACCCACTGTACATTCTCCCGAGGCGTTGTCCTCCCAGGTCATCGTCCATCCTATCCTTTCCAGGTCACTACGAGACATCTCCTTCATATTGGCAGGTGTAGGCCAAGACTCGCCGAACACACACTCTCCTTGGCAATCTTGAGGTGTCTCACAGTGGTCTCAAGGTTTTGGAAGGTGCAACGATATTACTGTCATTGCGCGGCTTCTTCAACCTTTTTGGGGTTCCCTCTGTGGAGATGACAAGTGAGGGAGCTTTCCTGCAGGGGCAGCCGGTTCCTGGCCTTTATCCAAGGCGGAGTTCTTGGCGCCCGCCGCAGGAAGTGCCCTTGTTGTTGGAGGTGATCTGCTATGTCCAGTCTCATTCCAAGCGGTAGATTGAGGTGGACGTTTCTATTCATCCCCAGCCACCGCCTTACATTGAGGTGAGCACTTCTGTCCAGCCTCGGGATTGGTTTTTGTTTTTGTTGTTTTTGTTTTTGCGTTGTTTCATTCATGTGTGTTTCCACGAATAGCAAGGAAAGAGTTGGTCACCTCTGACAGAGCCCCGCATTACCAGAGGTAGGCTGATTACAATAAGGTTTCACCCAATTCCTCAAGCGGATATTTTTTCACCGCATATCACCCTGTGGCCATTCAGCTGTCGGCACGATTCCTTACACCTTAGCTTGGGTAGGCTGGTCACGATGGCATGTTTCAGTTCTCCTCACCCTACTTATTTCTGCCACTGAGCAGGAGTCCGGCGATCCCGTCCGTAAGGCCTCATCGGCTTCCCGGACAGGGCCTTCAGTCCCCTGGCCGTTCCCCTATCCGCCACCCGGGGACGCTCCCGATAGGTAGCCCAACCCACTGGATAAATAGTTCATATTTGGTGAACATGTTTTTTATTTGAAAAATGGCTATTGTAAAATTATTTTTAAAGAAGTAACAAAAGAAAAGAAAGTCTGTGTAAAGTGAGGGCTGAAGATGTTTATTGAAACACTCCTTGACAATTAATTAGCAAAACCAAACTTTTACTCATAAGATAGTGAAAGTCAAAGTCATCTGGATAATTTGAGTAACTACCAACAACTTTGAATCAGTCGTTTTCCGAAGTATTTGTTGGACATGTTTCCAATAAATAAACAGGAATGAGCAGTTTACTTTGAATTCAAGTTTTTGTTTGAAATTCCATATGAGTTTTGAACATGAACGGAAAGAGATCCTGTAACTGGGTACTCCTGTTGGAAATAAATCGTTTTTTTATCAATATTTTATCAAAAAGTGGAATTTACAAACTCAATTGCAATGATTGTGAAGCTTCATACATTGAAAGGACTTGTAGACCTTTGAAAGTTCGAATAAACGAATTATTGAATAAACCAGATGAATCAGCTTTTGGTCAACATTTACTTTTCAATCAACATAATTTCAACCCCAATCGTAGTTCATACATTCTATCAGAAGTCAATTCGAAAAATTTTAGTAGGTTGGATTTTCTAGGAGATTTACAAATAGACGAAGAATTCGCCGCACTGAAGCAATAGCCTAGATAACCCAGAGAGAGAGAGAGAGAGAGAGCGAGAGAGAGATAGACGAAGAATCTCCTTTTGTTTGAGTACAATTAAATAGATCATATAGTCCTTTAGGAACACGACTGAATTAACCAAATCAAAATCAATATCCCAATTGAATCGTTTTTTGCTCACTGAAGAACTTTTACGCATTGTGGTTACTACATATGTCATTTGTTAAACTAAATATGTTCTATAAATCAATGATGACATTATGTCTATGTCAAATTTTCACATCCTGTTTCTCCTCGTACTCGTTATTGAGCACGCTGGAAATAATTTCATAATGTTCGAAGGAAATATTGACATGTTAAACCCAAACGGGTATTTATTGTAAAGTTCATCTTCACGTCTACTCTGAGTAGTGTTCTACTAAGGTTTTGTACTTTGATTCTAGAGGATCTTCTAGGATATACTTGACGAGTAAGTAATTCAAAAAAGAATTTAAAGTTCAACTTCAAACAAATTTCACGACTACTACTTACTTGCAGGTATCGCACTGATGATGGCGTAAAAGCCGAAAGCGATTAATGATTGCAAAAGTAAATGAAGGGCAAGAAATCTGGTGACCGAGCGAGACCTTTCTACACTGCTTTTTCTCCTGATCTAGTGTCGTGAAATATGTTGGTCGTTGCATAATGTGGAAGAGACACTCCATATTGGAAGTCCAATACCAATGAATAGAGGTCAGCTGATTTTACAAAAAAAAGAAGAAAGTGTATTCAACAAAATTTGGGTGGTGTCAATTGTATTTCATCATAATCGAAACCATATATCTCTTCAATTATGTCATGAATAGCTACATCCGAGGCCAACCACAAAGAGTAACACTTGCTAGTAACCTGCTATGCTCTACACTTAAATTAACCATTTCTGGAGTACCCCAAGGTAGTATTCTCGGGCCTTCATCATCTGTCATTTATTTTTGAATTTCCATCATATTCAAACTTTTGTTGAGTTCATCTATATGCTGACGATTTTCAACTATATTCACCTTGCGATTTGTTTGATTCAAAAAGCTATATGAGCAATATTAACGAATATTTTCAAAACACCCATGTTTATTCTGAAAAACATGGCTCGCTTATCAACCCAAACAAAACTGTTGCAATCTACTTAGGCTTTCAGAGACAGACTTAACCAATCAAACAACATATTCTCAAAATAAATCAAACTGATATCTTATCTGGCATCGTTATACTTGAACAGGATAATTCCTTTCCTGAACCCATCTTTATATGAAGTGAAACATCATTTGAAAACAACTTTGCTTAATAGTATGGGTCAATGTAGTGTTTTCATCTGCTTTTTTGCTGACAATAATGGCTATAATCCCAATATCATCATAAATTTAATTGGTAAGGTCAAGAACAAAAGAGAACAAAGTCTCACTTATCCCATCATTAAAGAACCTTCTAAATATGTATCGTTATCTTTTTCAAATGAAAATATTTCCCAGAAAGTTTTCAGTCTTATTAGCAATAAAAGATGCTAAAATTTCTTTCAAAAGTTCAAATAACTTAAATAAACATTGAGTCAACTCTAAGTGAGAGTATGACTCTGTGTTATGGAATCCAGGTGCAAAGGAAGTTCCTAAAATACTTATGTCTAAAAGTTGATGGACAATATCTCACGAGAGGCATGGATCATAACATTTTGTTGACACGATTTGATATGACATTCTTGGAAAATAGGAGAGTCATCCTTGCTATAAAATTCCTGCATAAATTACTAAACAACAATATTGACAGTACGGTTCTTTCACCCGAGATCAATTTTTTAGTACCAAGAAGTGAAGGTCNAATACGACTCTATTCATGAATTTTGAGATGTATACATCACATTCTTTCTCTAAAATTATGTGTGTTTGAAAAAAAATTAAATTAAATCTTGCCAATATCTTATCACTCGAAAATGTTAATTTTATCATTATGCAAGAGGGGTGGTAGATAGCCATAGGCTAACCCCTACCCTTTTGTGTGGAATTTACACACAATAAAGTTATTATTATCAGTAACAATCTATTGGAAGCAGATTTAAAAAAAAAGAATAATAAAGCTTAAAAAAATAATCGCAATTTTTGGCGGGAAAGTGCTGATAGTAATTGCTCATAAGGCTCAAATATTTCTAACAAAAGTATGTGGACACTTTACGGTAATTTTAGTTGATATAAAATAGAAGCCAAATTTTTTGTTTCCAAAACAATTAAAAATATTTTTGTTTGCTTTCAAGTTTTGAGCCAAAGCTAAGTTTAGCCTTCCATTGAACGGCTGACTAAACAAATATCGCACCCTTACTTAGCGGCATTGTCAACAAAGTTCATTACGCAAACAGGTTTACCTCTCCAAATTTATTCACTCAGATCAATCATCATTCTGAGATACATACCGTGGAATTCACGGTAATGTAATTCATCATTATGGAAACCGAAATACCGATGACTAACCGACTGAAATTGTAGCGAATTTGTTGGTCCTCAAGAAGCGTCTCCTTCTTGTCTATCCTCTGCATACGATATTAGAATGCTGCAGTGCTGTGTATTATTGTCAATTTCGTTGAGTATATTTAGATACATTCATGTACAAGAGATAAAAACAAAGTAAATGTAGCATGTGAAGAATAATAAGAAGAGTAGAAATTCGAGACAGCTGGGGTAACTGGCATTCTGGAATATTTTATTGGGGACAGCTACATTGACTAAGTCGACTGTTTTGGCAACTATCCCGAAAGGTTACTTTTGAAAAGGGTGGGAAGATATGAGGCGAGGGCTATATTTATTAATCTCCAGTCCTCTTACTTTGTTCAAATTCAGCAGTAAAAAACTCTAGTTCAGATGGTTTCCATGTGAGTGATTTTTTTCGTAGACCGTGGACACGAGCATTTTGTTGATG
Organism: Leptinotarsa decemlineata; assembly: GCF_000500325.1. Classification (NCBI taxonomy): domain Eukaryota; kingdom Metazoa; phylum Arthropoda; class Insecta; order Coleoptera; family Chrysomelidae; genus Leptinotarsa; species Leptinotarsa decemlineata. The sequence goes on from NW_019290287.1 coordinate 43,772, forward strand.
ATGTATTTGTCAATTCACAAATGACGATCTTCTTCATCTTTATAATAACACATGGGCTGAAAAGTCCCGGGCCTAAGAAAGAAAACGCGTTTTTTTGTTCAAAATTGGCTTCATTCATCAAGAGCCACACAAAAATTCCAGCTCCGTTCTGACATTTCAATACCACTTCTGTAGAACGATTTATCTTTTGCTCAAAATAGCATTCAGTTTCACCAATAACCTCTTCATTCGAGCGAAATTTCTTACCAGTGAGCATTTTTTTGAGGTCTGCGAGCCAGTATCAAATAAATGCTCTTTGAGTTTTTTTTAAAGGTTTTCAACGTGTAGGATCTGAATTCACTGGGCAGGAGAATCATTTAGTTGATCGAACCCAGTGAACAGATATCTCACATTCAAGTGAGCAAAACTGAAAGATTTAGACATTGAACTTTGATTGAGCAAAGAACAAAATAATGCAATGAAATCAATCTAATTCACAAGTGAGAAAATAAAATAAAATAAATGAATCGATACAAGTGTTACAAAAAAGGCGAAAAAGCACTATCAACTGCTTATTTATCTTGTTTAGTGGAATTAGTCCGGGTGGAATGTACTCTATGTCTGAGATTTCGTTTGGCAGATGTCTCCTCGGGGAAAGAACGATTTCTTCTTTTTTTTGCACCTTCGTCTTTATCCTCTGAGTGTTTTTCGCTACGCAAAACCTCAGGTTTCGTTTCCAAGTCTGTTGAAGAATAGGTATTTTTATTGATGACCAGTAGATTATTCGGTAAAGTCGCTTTTATTCCGTTTTCTTTGGCGGTATTGAGATGTTTCCTCAGTGACCTATGGACAAGCTGGTCTTCAGGGCTCAAGTCATTAGCTACAAAAATGTTTTTGTTCTTCAGTTTATGAGTATTTCGAAGTATCCCCACTTTTTTCCAAAAGGACAGCATTTCAATTTTCAATATATTATCTTTGTTTGTGAATATCCAGGATTATCTCATTTTCATAGAATTTACTACTTCTATTTCTACATACGTAGCTTCACAAATTTCATATACATTTTTATCGATTCTTTCTCAGAAATTTATATCGATATTTTGTCGCAAAATGACTTGTTATTTGGAGGAATACGTTTACATACAATGAATTTTTCATTAATAACTGTAATTATTTGTGTCAATAATGAGAAACGGAAAAAAGTATCAATGAAAATATTTTTCAATGCCCTATTGTTTCATATTTTGCTTAATCATAATCAATTTTTTTTTATTTTTCCCGCGAGGATCTTTACAAAAGCGCTAAAGAATGGCTCTAAGAATGGAAACAAAAGCCAGGCTTCTTTTTAAAAAATTACCAACTCGAAACAAATTGTTAACGAAACCACAATTAGGCGGAAATGTGCATCTTTCTGTACATCTGAACGGAATTAACTCAAAAAACAGCTTAACGAATTTTTATACGGTTTAATAATGTTCAAACCGTATAGTTTCAAATAGAACGATGTCATCTGTGAGAAGTCGGGATCGCAAGATTTCATAAAAAACGTTGTCTATAATTTTATAAAACAGCAAATGTTTTCATGTTTTAGAAATAGGTCAACTATTCCCATTTCAATCAGAAATTAGCGACGGCCTGTGACTGCTCATCGTTTTGAGGTTCAACTCAGTACACCTCGAACTCCACTCTATAAAAACTTTTTCATTTGGAGAACTGCGTTTATGTGGAATAAACTTCCTGAGAACGTTTTTTCAAATGGATTCAAATCCAATGTGAATCGCTACTCTCGCATAGGCACCGCTCTTACAACGTCTTGAAGATTTACCTGTGATGCTGGTGTTCTGTTCTTGAAAAAATAATCAATGCACTAACATAGGTATACTATGTTCACTCCCGAGAAGGAAAAAAACAACCCCCGGTATAGGGTCAATTTTGAAGTAGAATATACGTAGAACCTGAATAAAAATTCTTGTGCTGTCCAGCACTTTTCCGAAAAATTATACAGTACTTCCATAATGGAATGAATGGATCTGGTTGTTATAAGTAGTTCTCTCATCGACACTTGAAACAATTACTAACGTTTCTAAATTTTGATGAATACGTTCTGATGGAATGATTGACACCCAAGGTGTTGAATGAAGGATTGAAAAATGCAACGCTGAATTATTATTTATTCAGTCGGAAGGTATTTACTTCATTAGCTGAGTTTTTTCAACAGAAATCACATCTTGAGTTCATCTGCCAGGCCTTCTCTCACAGTAAATACCCAACGAAACTAGTTATTGATGTTTTGACGCATTGAGGCAATTGGTTATTGAATGAATCTTGAGTGAACATCTGGTATCCGCATGTGGATACCTATTTCAGACTTTGTAGTACGAGTATGTTACTGTTATGTACTGTTTTTGGAAATTTGTTATTGAAATGTTTCAATTATCACTAGAAAATATGATTTTCAGCTCTTTCTGGAAAGTGGAGTATTGAAGAAGAAGAATATATTTATTGAAATAGGTAATCCTAATACACAATATTATATAAAACATATATATATATATATATATATATATATATATATATATATATATATATATATATATATATATATATATATATATATATATATATATATATATATATATATATATATATATATATATATATATATATATATATATATATATATATATATATATATATATATATATATATATATATATATATATATATATATATATATATATATATATATATATATATATATATATATATATATATATATATATATATATATATATATATATATATATATATATATATATATATATATATATATATATATATATATATATATATATATATATATATATATATATATATATATATATATATATATATATATATATATATATATATATATATATATATATATATATATATATATATATATATATATATATATATATATATATATATATATATATATATATATATATATATATATATATATATATATATATATATATATATATATATATATATATATATATATATATATATATATATATATATATATATATATATATATATATATATATATATATATATATATATATATATATATATATATATATATATATATATATATATATATATATATATATATATATATATATATATATATATATATATATATATATATATATATATATATATATATATATATATATATATATATATATATATATATATATATATATATATATATATATATATATATATATATATATATATATATATATATATATATATATATATATATATATATATATATATATATATATATATATATATATATATATATATATATATATATATATATATATATATATATATATATANAGAGAGGACATTGTTAGATCAAGATCTTCAGATGATGTGGTGCTGCAGGTTTTTCCGGGTTTTCCTGCAGCTGAAAAAGCAAATGCGCTACTGGAATCAATGAAATCGCCCCGGAACGCCAATTAGTTTTTATTGTTGTTTTTATTTTATTTTTATCGTTGTTTTAATAAAATAAACTTTATTACTGATTAGGGAGAACAAAATCTGGCTGGTAGACCATTGTTGATACTTCGGGACATAACCTCGTCCTCGCAGTCAACGCACATACTTCGAGTTCCATTAGGAACTTGACCATACCAAACCATACCAGTCAAATTTTTTCTCCCTAATTGTGAATCCGGCCGTGAAAGCCTATGTTTAACCTATAAAGAGTTTCGTTAATGATTATTTCGAATTATTTGGCAGTATAACATATAGCAATTGCTCCACACAATGAAATATAAATGATATTCTTCAAATATCAGGGTATTGGCTAGACTTTCAAGTCAGGTTGATTGTTATAGGACAGACAGACAATTATAGTTACCTCGGAGCATTTGTCGAAACAAAATTCATTTGAATAAATTGATGGATGTAGCCGTTACTACGTGGTAGGAAATCATAATGAAGAAAAGAGAAATGAAACTTTCTATGTTTTTACCACTTTTATTTGTAAAAAATGAGTATCGTCCAAAATTATATTGAATGAAGTCAGACTGAAAGTGATGTGGATCATTTAATTGTTCAACAAGCTCTAGATAGCTCCTTGAATGATTTAGTTGCTGAATCAGAGAACATTGATGATGTTACTGTTATTGATGACTGTGTAATGGAACCAGTCAAAATTATGCCCTACAAATAGTTTAATCGACGAAAGATATTAATAAAATGAATATTTGAAAAAAAAATCATATATTTTCAATAATAATCAGAAGTTACATGCAGTAGCTGAAACATTCATGGGGGTAAAGAAAAAAGTAGAGAAGTACTTTTCAATGGAGGTGTTGATCGTATCCTCACAATATATTGTGTCAAAACTACATAAGGTTTGAATGAACTGTAATACAGATGTTTCATAGTAATACCTTCAAAAAATAACAAATTTGTTGCAACCTCCGACAGAGGGTGTTGCAACAAATCATCGACTTATCATCGACTGTTTCATTTATTTGAAAGACCTATTGATGACATTATGTGTAAAATTTAACATTGTTGGTGAAGTACATCCGAAACATGCAATTTTCCATTACTCTAGCGAATAAATCAGGCTGAATTTGACCGATGGCATGGGCTATGTTGCTTGTGGTTGGTGGCTTATTTGTATACATCTGCGACTTAGGAAAACCCCACGAGGAAAAGTCTAACGGGGTCATATCACACGATCTTGATGGCCAGCTCACATCACCTCCACGTGAGACCAACATGCTCTCCAATCGCTCGTGAAGAATATCCTATGTGGTATGAGCTGTGTGGCATATAGCGCCGTCATGTTAAAACCATATGTCGTTGGTGTCCAGATCATCCAATTCAGGACGATAGAAGTTAGCAATCATTGACCTAAAGTGCTAGCCGTTTACATTATTGGCTGGCCAACGTCGTTCTCAAAGAAATATGAACCGATGACGCCGCCAGCTCAAAATCCAAACCAAACAATGACTTTTTCGAGATGCATTGAACGCTTTTGGGTATCGTGTGGATTGGTATCGTCCCAAATTCGACAATGTTTGTTCACGTACCCACGTTGACACCGGAAGTCACATCATTCTGTAAATGACCTCTGACTTCATGCCTCCAACTGTCAACTACAAAATGCCTTATAAAGTACTGTTCCCGAGTAGAGAGGACTGGATCCTCCGAAAGAAGGAAATATTAAGAGCAGATAGTTATTGGTTCACAGATGGAACAAAAATACCTTCCGGTTCTGGTGCAGGTGTTTTCAGTCGCAGACCCAGGAGATATCAACCTGCCTAGGAACCTATGCGATTGTATTTCTAGCAGAAATTTACGTTATTGAATTGGGTGCGGAGAGATTGGGAAGAATCCAACCTCATACACAAGTCAATGTAAATATTCTCGGACAGTCAAGCGTCGTCGGAAGTTCTAGGCTTCTACCGAGCAACCTCTAAATTGGTAGCAAAGTGTCAAAAACGACTTTCTTCGATTGGAAGACTTAATATATTGTCTCTGGCTGCTGACTCTCTTGCGAAGGAGGGTGCTGCAAGCAGCTTCATCGGACCAGAACCTGTTACTGGCATCGCTTTAGGCTTTGCCAAACAAACACTGAACACCTGGATGGCAAGAAGATTTATAGACTTCTGGCAGAATCTTCCAGGATTGGTTCACTCCAAGGCGTTTATTCACCCTTCGAACTTGATACCAAACAGTTGTTGGACTACAGTAGGGATGAACTACGATGTCTAACAGGTCACGGTCATTTAAATCATCATATGCAGAGACTCGGACTATCGGAAGACAGTGTGCCTCGCCTCTGTTTGGAAAACAATGGAACAGCAAAGCACATACTTTGTGCCTGCCCCGCTGGGCACCGGCAGAGCCCTACTCTCACGATCTGACCTGAAAGACCACTCAACATACAAACTAATCAGCTTCGTTAAGGAACTGGGTTTATTTGGTCGAGTATGAATATGTGTGAGCCACAATAAACTCTTGCGGGTTGCGGTTGCGGAATGAGGCCCATTCATCAAAAAATGGGCCTCATTGTTGTTGAATGCTATATCCGTCCAATTGTCAAAGTTCGGGAGTCCCTGTTGGAGGACCCTATAGATGATGTGACCATCATTGCTTGTGTTTGCAGTAAAACAGACTGAGGTGGTGGAGTCTTCTATACGGAAAATAATGTTGATTAAATTTCAATTTCCTTTTTTTTTGTATATGTCAATCAATCAGTAACTTTACATATTCAATGTATTATTTGTAATTTTTATCAATTTCATCATCAGGAAAAAATGAAAATAAATTTCGATAAAACATGTTTTCTATATTCTTCTTGTTATTATATTCACCAAAGTACAAGAATATATAAAAGTCTTTTTAAAAAAAATACAAGAGTTCAATTTCATCATACTATTCAGAAAACACTAAACGATTTCTCTCAACATCAGAAAGAATAATAATTCATAAACTGATGAATCCCAATTCATATTTATTCAATAATCAAAGACAACTTCTCTTTATACACATAACCATCAATCTATTGAGAATTAGACTAATATAATTCATTTTGGAGTAGACTATATAGTTATGTTATATTTAAAATGTTCAGTTTTGAATATAGATTTTAATTAGAATTCTCATGGTGGAATACACGAAAATATATTGTATTTTGTTCTAGCACATATTAAACAACAGTCAAATAATACTCGAATAATAACAGTGTATTCACGCGCTGGCTTAGCTAGCCAGTGAGTTATTTGTTTATTCGCTAGCTAGATTAATGAAGTTTCAAGTACACTTTCATTCATTTATTTATATACTTCATGTAATCGTTTCACTTGCGTAATGCATGTTATATATTTTTGTCAAATAAACATTATAATTAATGTTTTTTCGCTAGTCGGGCTCTATCTCTCGAAGCCTTGATACATTCGGGAGGGCGCGCCAGCATTATCAATGGAAGACCTGGGAATAAGTGATCATGTGCCCTAAGCAAGCGCAGTGAGCCGAATATGACAGCCTTCTACATCTGTCCGGTTAACTGAACCAAAATAACTGAACCAATATTGTTTCGAAGTTAGTTACCAAGGGTTGAGTAATCTACCTTCAGCAGTTGTATGACGAATTCACTTTCAACAAGATGGAACAACTTCCCAAAATTCTAGAGACGTTCCAAATCACCCGAAAAAACATTTTCAAAACAAATAATCAAGATATTGCAATCAATGACCCAGTAGGATGGTCTGCCCGCCCACCAGATTTCATTGTGCTTGATTTCATCAATTGAGGATATATTAAACACAGGATCTAAGGTGCAACAGCTCCAGCAATCATTGAAATTTCATATGAAAGAACTCTACTGGCATTTAGAAGTATAACGCCTCAAATGTTACGAAACGTGTTGAGAGAAGCAACACTGAAATTTTCAATGCAATCAGTAACGACTGCTGAGGCTTCGAGATCTAACCTTCGTCCTCGCAGTTAACGCACATACCATTGATGATGTCTGCCGCAGTAGCAGACGAAACGTTTGGTACTTCAGGTTCCATTCAGCCATGAGCTACCAATACAGATTTTGTTTTTTTTTAAATTGCTTATTCAGTCATAAATAAATCAATATCGTTATATTCATCAAAAAATACATTTTTCCTAAAGCGATTGTCAAAAAATTGTTACCTTTTTAACAAAAAGAGTAAGACATGAAATTTTGCCGACTAGTTTTATACCTATCTATTATTCTAGTCACTAAAACTTTGCGAATGTAATTTTTTGGCATAACTTGAGGTCTATAGATTATGGTCACCTAGATGTGATATGGAAAGTGACTAAATGAAATCAATTGAATTCAATAAAGTTGGAATATACAGTTTGTTCCAATTGAAAATTCAAAATCAGAACCACTTCTGGTGAAACCGGAAGTGAAAGAAAAATAAACAATATGTGAATACTCTTTATATACCAAATATATACCTACATCAAATCTTATTATAATACACCTATTACCTACTTCAGAAGTAATGACGCCAATTAGATTCGTTGACACCCGGTATAATTTCAAATCATTCGTACTAGCCATAAGAATACAGTAACATAAATATTCATTAATTTCTGAATTCCAAAGGGAATTGTTGGATTTTATTTTATATAAATAGCAAACACTTGTTCAATATAAATAATTGTTTCCTCGTTCTGGAAACGTGAAAAAAGCATCTAAATCAAAACTGTTCCTTAGGACTTCCGAAGAATGTTTCTTTTACGTGTTTCCTAACTGACTTACACTTACAAGAAACATCTCATTGTTATATTTTCACTAAACAGTTTCATGAAAACGCGTGTTTCGCTGTACAATAAATAGCTTTTTATATATACAGGATGTAACATAAGTACGTTAAAATATTCATGTGATGTATTCCTGAGACAATTGTAAGAACAAAAGTCTATACAGGGTGTTCCTTAAACACATGCTAATATTTGAGGAGGTAATTCTTAGACCCATTTTAAGAAAAAAACTTCCTATGGACGTATGTCCTAAACGCCTTAACTTTTGAGATACAGGGTGGCAAAGTTTTCAAAAATAATCAGTTTTTTAATAATAACTGAGATAATTTTGTAGACATCTTTGGCATATTTGGTACACAA
>NW_019290287.1:52755-86819 GCF_000500325.1 Leptinotarsa decemlineata
TAAGGAATTTATCCTTAAGTAAAGCGATTTTTAATTTTTTGAGCGAAAACCATGCGTCGGACAAAGAAAACCCAGCAAATCAAATGTGCTCAAAAATGTATGGAGATTTCAAAAATAATTTTTAATTCAAGATAAAGCAGTGGCGTAGTATTTTTTTCGCCAAAAATATACATTTCAAAACTCGTACGTACGCCACTGGCAGAGAAAATTAAGAAAATTGTACATCAGAAAATGCGCCTTGAGGCATGGAACATATGTACAAAATATGCCAAAGATGTCTACAAAATTATCTCAGTTAATATTAAAAAACTGATTATTTTTGAAAACTTTGCCACCCTGTATCTCAAAAGTTAAGGCGTTTAGGACATACGTCCATAGGACGTTTTCTCCTTAAAACGGGTTCAAGAATTACCTTCTTAAATATTAGCATGTGTTTAAGGAACACCCTGTATAAACTTGTGTCCAGAAATGCTTCGTTTCGGAGATGCAGGGTTTTGAAAATGAATTTTTTGTTTGTTTTTTAAAAATAATTTCTGCAAAAATTGATTTACTTGCCGGGGGTTTTTTGACGTGGGACCGTATTCGAGATACAAATTGTTGAAATTTTTCAATACATGTTTGGTTTTTGTCATAAGGTTTTTGCAGTTTCAGTTATTTCCATCAAACATTCTATAGAAAAAAGTTTTTATTTTGATGAGATCCAGCACATACTTAGTTTTTATAATGCTCTCAGCAACTTCACTCAGCGCCTTAGGAGCTAAGCAATATGCATCGATATAGAAAATTGTAAATATCTCGAAAACGTTGTTACGATCTTCATTCGGGGTTGAAGATTGTAACAATGAAAATCTTGGCCGCGAAATCCTTTACCAATTTATCTCGAAAACGATCACATATTAAACATATTTTTTCTGCGTTGTTGAGATAGTGTTCTCTTTCACTTGAAACAGGTGTGGAAACCAGGTTTTTTCACGGAAAGTACCAAAATTTTTCTGTAAAAAAAGTAAGGGCAATTTGAAATAAATAATGACAGCGTACGCGGTGCCCTCTAGATGCTTTATGAAATTTATTACGAAATTAGGATTTTCCACGTCAAAAAACACAGGTACAGATGTTCGTGCATATAACTCATTTTTTGCAAAAGTTATTTAAAAAAAATTAACAAAAAAATTCAATTTCAACACCCTTTATCTGCGAAACGAAGCATCTCCGGTCACAAGTTTATATAGACATTTTTTCGTACATTTGTTTCAGCAATAGGTCACTTGAATATTTTAACGTACTAATGTTACACCCTGTATAGTGAGTATAGACACGCCTGAAGAAGCTATTGTATAGCGAAACACGTGTTGCGTTTTTGTTAAACTGTTTAGTGAAAATCACACAATAAATTATTTCTCATGGATTTTCATCGGCCCATTCCATCACTTACCACCCTAGGTCTAAAATCTGAAACTCAAGATAGCTTCTCAACTGCGACACATCAGACAAATCAGTTCAGTAGAATAATAGGTGTCCTATTAAATAAAATTGAAGTGACATATTATTCAGAGGGTCAAGACGAGCAAACAAATTTTCGAGATTGCAAACGAAAAGCACCATCTGGATTGGAGAGGGAGTGATTTAATAACAGAGCTCGCGGTGATCAGTACACTGTGACTGCGATGGTAGAAAATAGACACTCCTGAAACATTAAGAAAGGAGCTAAGTCACTAGCGCAATATATCCCGAGCTAGTCAGTTGTGGTGCGTTCGGCCCTTAGAACGGGTAGTGAGTATGGTAACTTCATTCAGACCCGCATCTACCAAAATAAGGCCGTATCTATCAGATCAATGAATTAAGTGTGGTCGACGCTTTGCGGTCCTAGACTACGAGTGTCGTGCGACTGTGGATTTAAAATAGAGGTGATTTTGTGCAGTTCTCCGTTCAGACTGACTATATTTGATTTGTGGTTTTGAACTGATGGGTAAGTTAAATGGCATTATCAAGATACAACTGCGGTTATTAGTTTTAATTGTTCTATATTGCCTACCGAGTGCAAACTCACTGTTTTCTTATTCTCCGACAGATATTCGCAGACCGTCTTGAATTTATTTTTGGACCGATTTGATTATTTTACTGGGAGAATGTTTCATTGGGTATATCAGATAATTTGTTAGATATTAAATTGATCGGTTCAACTGGCTGACTTTGTTTATTTTACAAATTGCCGAGATAGATATTTTTCAATCAACCCTTCACCTTTCATCTATAATTATTGAAGTTTGGCTGATAGTTTCCCGTGGACGTCAAACTTCCTTTGCACCTTTTCAAAGATTACTGTGTAATAAAAAATTGCAGGTTGACAAAATTTTTTGTGAAAAGGAAGTTTTGGTAACTTTCCTTCAACATTGACTCATAGTGAAAGTTTGTCGTAAGAATAAGAGCAATCAATTTGAAATATTGAGTATGAAAGGAAAAATCTCTACTAAAAATCATTTTGTGAGTTTTTATAGAAAGTTATATTTGACCTATCAAAAAATTGAAAATTTCACTAAAGATTTTGAAGAGATTTTTTATGATGAAAAAATAGATGACCGGTATAGATCATCTATATATCGAGTTGAAAAGTATTTATTGTAAGCTTGAAATTCAAGAAATTTTATTGGTTGATCAAAACACTGGAAACGATATAAAAAAACAATGTTTCTCCAGGTTATTATATTATACTTCTGGAAATATTCCAAACGTCACGATATGTATTGTATTGGGAATACTGAGAAAATCAGAAATGTATCATTTCTCCCGAATTTTCATTTGATATGAATTTCAAACAAGGTGAGAACAAAACCATATCATCAAAAATCCTAATAAGTTTCAGAATTTCTTCCAATCAACACATGATATGACCAGTCTCTTCCTGTAAGAAATAGAGGAATATGTTCTATGAATGAATGATCTGAATGTCGATCTTTTCGTGATTGCAAATTCATTGATAAAGAAAATTATGTTCATCAAAATCAACTTGCACAAACATAGTAATATTGTTATCGAAATATCAGAAAGCCCTGATGGCAAGTTTTCATTTACTATCAATTTTTTATTTGTTTCAATGTGAAATTTGTTATTTGTATCTGTTAGTTTGAGAGAAATGAATTAAGTGAAAGAAATCCGGAAAACGGTTGACCCTGCAGGTCAACCTGACAACTCCTCGTTTCTTCGCGCTCAAAATTTTAACAATTTTTTGATGAAATCACTTGAATGGAAATTTCTGAACGACACTTCCTATTGGACGCGTCGATTTTCGCCCATTTCCCTTTTATGGAAAATTTCCAATTTTCTTAGCAGGAAGTTAAACATTCAAGTTTTATAAAAAACAAAATAAGGGGTCCATTCCGTTTTTCTCGAATATGTATGTTAGAGTAATTAGTTTAGAACAATTTTTCTGTTTTATAGCAAAAAAATTTGGGCCCTCTACTCCTGCTTTGTCCTAGGGCCTCCAGACTTCCAAATCCGACCCTGACCCTATCTATTCTTTCTACCCATTTGCAAAGAAAATTTTCTGGAATATATCGTACAGCAAACTCTCTAAAGGAACAGTTTCTTCAGGCCAGTCTCGACCTACCTATACTGTGAGTTAATGGACTGACACCTATCAGAAAACAACTATACCCCTGGCTAATATCACGAAGGGTGTTGGATTATATCCAATTATTATATCCAATCATTATATCCAATTAACTTACACTGTAGGTAAGTCGAGACTGGCCTGAACAAATTGTTCTTTTAGTTAATTTGATTCACAGCCAGTCTTCAAGTATGCCCACTGAATATATGTGAAAATATATCGTCCAGAATCACTGCAAGGACAGTATGCATATCAAGCAGATCAGAAACTGGATATTAATTTCTGTTATTTCTGTTCCATTGAAACAAATATCGAAACAATTCAATATTCTATATCATCCCTCATAGAGAGTCAATGTCGTGTGATTTTTCACTTTGATCATGTAACCAAATATCTTTAACATCTACCAATTCATACTTCAAAATGTTCATAGCATAAATCAAGCAACATGAATAGAAGGTACGTTTATTCTTTTTGAGAATATATTTACACTATTCAACGAATACATTTTAGAAGAAGTGAAAAAATTCCGATTTCATGTTTGGGGTAGAGAGACGAGAAAACAACTCACATTAATTTATTTCAACGCGTTGGTTCAACATGGTAAATCGTAGGCTGATACATGCAACGTGTCTACTTCACAGAATATTCGCCATAGAAATTTCACTACTCACATGCAGGATACTTATTTGAAAAAAAAATAATCAAGTCTTATTCCGAGTCATTCATATCGAATGCTTGACTGAAAGTCAGCTCATTTCACCAACTTGTGATGAATTTTGGAAAGTAATGATATGTATCCTGGAATTAATGAATATAAATGGTTTTGAATTTTATTGGTTATTCTCAGTGAATGAAAATGACGAAGAAGTTGTAGTAGAGGTTTTATAAAATTTCACAGCTATTGAATATCCTTCAACGCTCTTTTCAATGTATACCAACGACTTATTGGAAGAAACCAAGAATATATTGCTTTGCTGACGACAGCACACTTGTCTCGTCATTCCATTTGGATTCCAGGACATCGGCTGAAGATGCACATCTTTCGAATTGGGGAAAAAGTAACCAGGTTCAATTCAATGCCACGAAAACCCAGGCATCGGTGTTCTTCAAAAAGATAAATGTCTCCGAACCGGATATAATAATGTCAGTTCACACAATTCCGCTTTGATAAGTTTGTTGGGGGGTTAAAATGGTACAATCATGTCGCTGGAATTGCAAAGGCTGCTTCTCGAAAGCTTGGAACACTGTTCCGAACCAGAAAACTCTATAAACCCCTGCAACTTTTGATGCTTTATAAAGCTCAGATCAGACCTTCTTTGTAGTATTGCTGACATATACGGAGCTCCGCCATTAAGCATACCCTGAAGCTTCTGGATTCCATCCAGGAAAGAGCTATTCGCCTGATAGAAGACACGATTTCATCAAATTATTTTATACGAAAGTGATTTGCTTGCCAACATTTTGAAAATTATGGATTTGCATACATTTTCACCGAATAAACTCAGTGCACTCGGATAAACCTTGATAATCTCTCGGAGTGATTTATGTTATTCATTATTTCAGTGTTAGTTTTTCCTAGATGTTTTTTTAAATATAAGGTATATGTATATGTATGTATTCAGTGTTAGTTTTCACTGTAGTTAGATGTCACTTTGTTCATTTCAGTCTGACACATTCAGATACACATGGGCAATCGCATGGGTTATCGCATTGCCGACTCTTTGGCCAAGGAAGCGGCTGGATTGAGAATTTCAGGACTCAGTGGCATCTACGGCCTGATTACTTCGACAATTGCGGAACTAGCCAAATGTTACACCCATGCTCAATCCCTAAAGAGATGGGATGGAATCACCCTGGGCAACCCTGGGAAGCTGGCGCCGAAGAATTATCTGGCGCTGACCATTTCTGGCTGGCCATTGTCAACTAAGGAAACACCTCCATAATATGGGGCTAGTGGACACACCTCTATGCAGGATGTGTGAACAGGCTGATTATACTGTCAAGCATGTCCTATGCGAGTGTCCGGAGTTATCGTCAATAAGAGAGTGTGTGTTCGGCGAGTCTTGGCCTACACCTGCCGATATAAAGAAGATATCTCCAAGTGACCTGTCCACCTCCCTGGAAAGGACAGGTGGACGATGACCTAGGAGGACAACTCTTCGAAAGGATGTACAATGGGTCACATGTGGTCTAAGTGATGTTGGCTTACACTTACCTTCCCTACTCTACAGATACAGATACACATGGGCATATTAATTGTATTGGAAGCTGAAACTGATCTCATTTATCATCTCCGAACACACTGTTGGACCAAAAACTTCCAGAGAATAATAGTAGCCGGAATGTGAACAAATTAGTGCTTATATATTATAATGTACATTTGTACAAGTGCTCATTAGGCCCTATCTGGTCGTGGTTGAACAATTTTGAAAATATGTCAATTATCAAATCACTATTAGTAATATGTCATAAAATGAGTTTATTGGATATCATTCATGTATTTATTCGTATGTTATCTTAATCAAAGATCATTCAGGAGTCTTCCATTCAATATGACGTTTTCGATTTCTTCATCATTTTCTATCTATACAATTTGACGTACACTAAGTACACCTAATAACCCCGCGAATCCAATACCAGCGCTGTCTGGTGTTGGATCATAAATGCATTGTGTTTGGGCTCTGGTTTTCAACTAGTTGCTTTGCAGTGAAAGCTGCAGTGAAACACAGAAAACAATTCTCATCGGTGGTCGATGTTGGAGCTTAACTTTGCAATTGACCGCCTTGGGTATCCTCGCTTATCTTTTATATTCGAGCATCTGTCGATACCATAGATGGGCCTTCGTGAGGGATTGTCCTTCAAGAACAGTTGAGTCCAGAAATGCTTTCGTGGTTCAGTCTAGTTCTACTGATGAGGTCTATGGCAAGTCTGGTGTTATAAATGAGTTGTGTTTGGGTTCCGATTTTCAACAAGAATGAGACATAATTTTACTGTTCACCCTATTCTGGAAGTTATTTGCAGAAAAATTGCACTCACCGCGGTATAAATTTAGGAAATGATCATATTTTTCGAAAGAAATATAAGTTTCCATTATTTTTATCAGTTTACTCAAGTTCGCGAAATAAAAAATGCCTTTGTCTCGTCAGCATAGAAAATATTGATATCCTTTGAGGATATAATTTTGATAATTTATCCTCGATGCATTCAGGCAATTTCAAGCGCCATTTTTGTTAGACTTTTGCACTTAATAGCTTCAAAAACCAACTCCATTAACGCCTGTTATATGTCTTACTTTTTTCGATTACCAGCAGCTAACCTGTATGTAGTTTGTCAGGGTTATTGCCATCATCAGGGTTATTGCCAGTTAAAAGGTATGTACTTAACACTCGAATAGATAAAAAGCTTCTTTTAAACGTCACTTGAATGAGACTGATTGATGTGTTGTGAATTGAACATAGTCGTTTCTGTTTTCCAGTTTTTTTTTAATTAATGGGTGGAAGTGAAAAACATAATATTCAAGTTAGTTTATTCCACTATCATTGTTGATCATTAACCCAATGAAAACCTTCGAATTTTTCCAAAATTTGGATTTGATGAATTAACTGAGAGAGCTAATCAACTCAAAATAGAATTTTCTAAAAAAAAAAACAATTGACAGATATCAGTTAGAAAATTGAAACAGGTATCACACTATTATATGATATGAAAAAAATATTTGATATCAATAATCAAAGAAGGAAATGGAAGGTAGTATGAGAAGTACTAAATAAAGCTTCAGCATTATAACGAACACTACTACCGCACAGGCACTGCTCCCAAAGCGCTTCAAAGATTTTTCTGTAGTGTTTGTGTATGTCCATAAAAAACCATTCGTATTGAAAACTTACAGCGACGCTATGACATTATCTGTGTCGGAAATATATTTGAGGATATATTTTGGTTTATTCTCATTATGATTTCGTGACACCCAATTGAAATCCTCGAAAAAAACCGCTTTTATTTCTGATTATATATTTCGAATCGAACTTTTAAAACCAAAAAGTTTCACTACCCTTAAGAATTTTCTAAAAAGAAGCATTCATTTTATTCACTTCTATGCATCCCCTTTGGTACTGGGTGGCTGAGATTCATAAAACCTAGTTCTTAACTAACTTTTATTTACTGAAAGCTGATTGTTTATTCAAGTTCATGTAAATATTTATCAGACAATAAACCTCACTGACACAGATTGTTCGAGTAAATTCGAAAATATATCTTTGGTGTTACTCGAATGCCAATACTGGGACGATAAAAAATATATGCACTACTTATAGAGAATTGCAGGGTTCCAATTCAAGGACAATAATCGTTATGTCTTAAAATATTTTGGAATGTTCTACTTTTACTTTGTGATTCATTGATTTTTAAGTTGATCCGTTTGGTTGTGATATTAGAATAAATAACTCACTTCATTTGAAACTACAATTATACACAAATATATGTTTGGCGACTATGGTTTTGATGAAAATAAAGCTTATGATTAAATGTTTCGGTTGTAGATCATGTAACTTCTACAGGGGCGCCAGAAATAACAATAGTTTTTCAATTTTTCGATTTAGAAAACCATAGTTAGACTTATTTTTGGTGTGTAGGCTCTCACGGTCGGTAACTAACAAATTGCCTGATGTTTCGGGGTTCATTAGCCGTGGTCTGCAGGATTTTATACCTAACGTTTCGACTGCTTCTGCGGCATACATTCTCAAAGGCGATGCGGCAACGGTCAAAGTCACCAACACTGCTGCGGAGTTTGCGCATTGTAGTAGCAGGTATAAAAACCTGCCTACCACGGCTAATAAACCCGGAAACATCGGACAATTTATTAGACTCATTTAAATTGGAATATATGGGAAATATTGCTGAAAAAACTTTCAACTTGGGATTTTTTTTGACGTGCTATTATTCCATGGAGAAAAAAAATGAACATGTCAACAAAAACTCTTTATAACAATGTGTATACCATACACAGAAATTTCTTGCAGATTGAAACTGGAAGAAAATATCAATACAGAACAACTACTGTCGATTATGAAAAGGAAACCTCTATATACTTCAGGTGAAAAACTAGTTGTAGTGTCCGACCGAAACTGGTTTTAACGACCTAAACTGAAACCGAAAACGAATTTCAGCAACGGTCTCACTTTCGGCCGAAACCGAAACCGAAACTTCCTTACAAGGATTATGTTTTGCACTCTTCGATATTTTCACTTATTGATTGATAATCAACATAAACCCTCATGCAAGAAAAAATATTAATTGCACCTTAAAAATACTTCTTTTTTTGAATATTATTGATGGGTTCTCAAAAATATTAAACATAAAATTATTTATTTGAGTTGTTACACAATATCACAATAGGTACTGAATATTTATGTAATAAACAAAGTAAGTCACGAGTCACGACATGATTAGGCACGTGGAAACGGCAAAATGTCTTCGTCGCTTGTATGGAATTCAAAGCGCCGAACATGACCGATCACAGCGCGGGAACTCCCGAATGCAGTTTCGTTTTCGGTCGTAGTTTCAGCAGGTTTGCCGCCGAAACCGAAACTAAACCGAAACGCGTTTTTTTTGTCGAAACTCGACCGAAACCCGAACTTTCGGTCGGACACTAACTAGTTGTCATCTGGTAACTATAGGATGTGTGTGAGATATCATCGAAATTTTTTATTCGTTTGAAAGACCTACTGATGCCATTATGTGTGGAATATAACATCGTTGAAATGTCCGCCACGGCTTCTCTGGGTGGAGTGTATCCGAAACCTCCAATTTTCCATGAAAGCGGCGCATAAATCAATGGGTTATGTTGGCTTTGAGGGCTACTGATCACATGCGACTCAAGGAAACCCCAAAAGGAAAAAAGTGTAACGAGGTTAAATCTCACGATCTCGGTGGCTAGTTTACGACACCTCCACGTGAGCTGATCATGCCCTCAAATCGCTCGTGCAGAATATGCATTGTGTTAGGAATTGTATGTCCTTGAAATTCACATGTCGCTAGTGTCCAGATCATCCAATTCAGGCCAAAAGAAGTTTGTAATCATCGACCTATAGTGCTCGTCATTGGCAGTGATGGCCTGGCCAAAATTGTTTTCTAAGAAATATGGACCGATCACGCCGACAGCCTAAAATCCACACCAAACAGTGACTTTTTCAGGATGCTTAGAACGCTCTTTGATCCCATGTGGATTGGTATCGTTCCATGTTCGACAGTTTTGTTTGTTCACGTAACTATTCATCCAGAAATGGGCGTCATGCTGAAGATGATTTTTTGATGAAAATTATGGGCAGTTGCCCGAACACACGTCGTTGTCTATGGTCGTTTACCTTCAGTTCCTTGGTCGGTTGAATTTTGTACAGGTGCAGGCCCAAGTCACTGCGTAAAATTCGCCAAGTTGCGATCTGCGAAAGGCCGAGTTCTTGTGAGCGCCGCAAAATCGACTTCCTCGGATTCTCCTGCACACTCTCATAGACAGCGGCGATGTTTTTGGCACAGTTTACGTTTCATCGACGTACGGGTGTTGGTCAATTGTTTACTGAACCAATGGTCTCAAATTGATACAACAGATTGCGAATAGTCCTCTTGGTAGGACGATTATAGAGACTGTAAAATGGGCGGAGCGCGCGGTACGTTGCCCGAACAGAACACACATTTTGATGAAACTATTTTATTATTTGCATGCTTTATATTCGTCTATGGTGTTTTGGCAAAACAGACGGAATATATGACAACTAATTTGACAGATGTTGCTTCAAGAATATGACCGTTATTAATTGTCAAAGTTCAGAAGTTCCTATTGGAATACCCTACATAATAACTAGTTGTATAGTTCTCACGAACTGTTATTGTGATGGAGCAGCTTTGTCACTTGCAGTACCATGTAGTTGTAGAGTTAGTTAATGGTAAACCGATTTTCAAAGATCTCGAAAATGTGTTGCTGAAAGGTTGCACGCTTGTATTTTCAACAGAAACTTCTAGAACTCCACCTATAGTTCAACTGTTTTCTCGGTGATTAAAGTTTCACTCTTTTCTTTGTACAAACTGATGGAAATGTGATTTCCATGTAATTCAATATTTATATGATGTTTCATCATTTCATTTATGATTTTTTTTGAGAAAGCTGACTGCTTTCTTCTCATTAATTTTTATACAACAAATGTTGGACACTTCCGGAGAAAAGAAGATTTTTTAAAATCGTCACATCTGTACTCATATGTGTAGATCAGGCATAGAAGTATCTTTCAGATATGAATTGAAAAAACTTCTCATCCGAAACAACTACCTTCACACATATGAACAATGAAATACACTCCAAATATTCATCACTGAATTGATACAAGCGTATTGATAAAAAACTTGTTCACATCGAAAACTATAATCCCTAGGTTTACCTCTGGAAGATTCAGAATGAAAACACACTTCATTTCGCCTTGGAAATTAACTTTGAAAAATATTTGATTGAAGATGGTGAAGTGAACAGCCAAAAAGATTTTTCCCAAAAGTAATCTCAGTATTATGCAAATGTTTTTCAGTAAGTGGGTGATATTATTTTAGGAAGTAGAATGCATTCAAATAATTTCTGAAAAAAATTTCCAAAGGACTTCCCCATATGAAATATTCACCTTCACATTGGGGAGCTATTTTGAGTTGATTCGGTTCACTGTTTCTTATCTGAATTATCTGAAATGACTGAAAGGCACTTACATTTTCTCCAAAATCAAATAACTAACTTTGAAAATTTCCACCGCAACTTTTGAAAGCCGATTTCAGCGATTAATAGCTAAAAACCACCTTCTTGATACAGAATTTCCTAAATTTTGAAACGTCATTTGAGTAAGCTCTAAAATGGGTAACTCTTTCAATATTCAACCGACTGAATGTTTTTTTCCAAACTGCTCCTCTTTGTCTTGAACACATTGTATATTGGTGTACCCCTCGAAGCGTTTCTTTCGCCATGAAGTTGATAAACAAGAATAATTTTTGGAACAGCAGCGGGTCATGAAGTGTACTTTTATAACATTATTTTTAAGATTTTGGTATCTTTACTATCTTCAGGAAAGCTAAATTATTGAAAACAATTCTACAATTATGATGAAAAATCACTGTGCTGCTGGAGTACATGGTGTTGAATAAATATATTGAAATACTTAATTTTTCAATAGTTTATCCATATAACATACTAGTCTTAGCAAGATCTTCGAGATCATTCTAAAAAATAGACTCTACAAATATTATGATGAAAAATCACTGTGCTGCTGGAGTTCATGCTGTTAAATAAATATATTGAAATACTCAATTTTTTAATACTGTATCCATATAACATTCTAGTCTTAGCAAGATCTTCGAGATCATTATAGACTCTACGAATACTTCTTAAAGCATAAGTTATTTAACCCAAACCAATTCGGATATATAAAACCATCATCTACAGCTCATGCTCTGAAAAAAGTGGTGGACAACATGATAGAAGGTTTTGAGAAAGGAGAACACACTGTGGATGATCTGTGTCACCTGACCAAAGCTTTTTACTATGTCTTACATGCAATACTCTTGGATAAACTGGACGCATACGGTTTACGAGGGTTACCTCTTCATCTGTTTGTTTCCATCATTTCTTTCAAATGGGCAGCAATGTTTTGTACTTGATTCGAATATTTCTAACATGAAACCTTCTACATGTGGTGTGCCGCAGGGCTCAGTACTGGGCCCGCTACTATTTATAATTTACTTCAACGATATTTTTGCTTACATGCCCCCCTTTGACTGTATTGCATTTGCCGATGATACAACTCTTGCTACCTCAGGTGAGGATGTAAATACAATATCAAATGAAACAAATGTTGCCCAAAAAAAGTGAAATATGGTTTAGAAAAAAATAACTTGATGGTAAACGCAAGAAAAACATGAAATAAACTCGGACTTCCACAGTTATTTCACTGAGGACCTTCAATTAATCAGACCAAGCAGAAAGATACTGCAAAAATCCAGTAAAAACTTATTCGATGTACAATATACTACCAACATTTGTAAAAAACATGAACCCCCTTTGGGGTTCATGTTGTTACATGTTGAGATGGTTACAATATAAAATTTGAAAAAAATTGTTGTACAAACACGTGTGTTTGTACAACACTCTGCCACTATTTGAAGTTCAATATAAAATCATCTTGCATTTTTTTCAATGGGGTACACTATAGCTGTAATTACAATTTTTGATGACATATTGAGTTTCCTTCTATTGAAAATGCAGAAGCAAAATTACCTTTCAGTGAAAAGATTCCAAATTGACACCCTGTATAATATCCAAGTCATTCATTAAGAAGAAAAAACTTTCAACTTTCGTAAAAATAAACTGAAAAACAACTTGAAGAAGTACAAGAATAATTTATTTTTCATCCATATCGATATAAGGATCATATTTTCCAATAGTGATTTATTGAAGATGCCGATCAAGGACACCGGTGACGATTTTAAGGCTAGCTATGCTTGAATGTGCCTGTAATTGAAAATAAGCTCCGCATGTTTAATGATGTATAACATTAAACCCAATGACACTGAGATAATTTGGAAGATTATAAACAAATGAAGAACGTGCTCTGAGCCGAACATTTTATGTAGACATGCACGTGTGATTAACTTTGATCGTGATTCTGAGAAAAAATTCAACTCATCTCATTTGAAGTTAAACAGGAACTGAACGAATGTAATATATACATCGCTTGTTCAGGATAAGACTGATAATCTTATCATAAGGACATCACATCCATTAAATAGGAAATCTCTTTTTATCCTCTGAAAACAGCTCTGTTTGAATCATGCAATGATTTTGGGATCTAGCATACAGCGGAGGACTTTCAAATTTATTTCTCAATTTCAGAATATATGTATATCGGTTATACTTGATCTCTTGGTTTAAATCTGTTCCTTCATCAACTAGCTATTGCTTCCTCACAAAAGACAACTCTCAGAAGCCGAAACTTGTGCGAGCGAAGGATTAAAATCCATACCTTTCGACTTGCAATTCTTAGCGACCGACTTCAGAGAGTGGTGAAAAATTTAACGAGTGAATTATTATTCTATTTCATGATGAGACGCCAGATTAAAACCAGCAAGCTACTTAGTGACTTCGACATTTGCTTCAACCATTGAATGAAATCCTGGTGGAATATTTTTTATGGAAATTAATATTTTGTTATATCAATCTTCAGAGGTTACCATCGAATAAGGCTCTAACAGATTTTTTCCATGGAACTTTACGTTTATATTATTTATTAATTATAAATGTTCTACTAATATGAGATTTCCATTTTTTCTGAGCTTCAGTTTTTTTTCATCAGATGATTCTGAAGCAATTGCAAAATCGTCCGTTGTTATTCAATATTAGAGATAGGTCTACTCAGCTATTTCTCTTATATTATCGAAAAATAGAAATGATTGTGTGTTTGTGTAATGGGATGTTAAGCATTGTAAAATTATATTTTTCACAGTCTTTGGTAAACGTAGAATGTGTTGGTTCTTGATAGTAAACAAGTTCTGAGGTGGCAACTCCTAACTCAGAAATAATACTGCGTTATTGAATTAGTGAATGTATAAATAGATCGCTTAGTGGAATACTGAATCGGTCTGACAAAATCCAAGAAACCTCGATTATCTTTGATCCTGAGTACTGGGTTTTCTGTCATTACTAAAGATGACGTCTTCGTTAGGGGTCTACTTACTCATGTACAACTTTTTTTCAGTTCAGTTTGGAATGAAAAAGTGCAGCTGCAATTACATCATTTCACATGTACAAACTGAATAGATGACAGTGTTTTCATCCCTTTTTTCATTCTGAGGTTACTTTCAGATATAAACTGAAAGAAGAAATCCTTTCGAACCAACTACTTTCATATAAACATTGAGTTACACAAAGGAAAAAGTACTTTCCAAATAACTACTTTTATATGATCATTATGAAAGAAAGATTTTGACATTCTATATATGCATTTTCATACATAAAATGTGGAAAACTTCTGAAGACAGAAAGAAAGCATTCAATTTTGAAAGAACTCTTCACAACGATGTGTAAATCATGCATAAGAGTTACTTTCAGACACACACACTGGAAAACAGCTCTTCTCTCAAAACCGCTAATCTCATAGAAATATTCAATTATACCAAAGAAAAAGTACTTTCTAAACAACTACATACTTTCATATGTACATTGAATTATATAAAAAACACTCTTTCCTATTCAGTTTGTACTCCACATATTATGGAATTGAAACAGATATTATTCACAGAATTGCTACACAATATAGTGTATGAAAGAGGTAAATTCTGTCATTCTCAATGGCGGACATCCGATATTTCGGAATAAGACACCTGCCTCATTTCCTCTTCAGCACCAATTTGAATACATAACAACATTAAGCACTCCATTGATTACATTAATCTTTTAATATTATCTAAGTACATTGGTACTGAAGAAACAAAGAGACAAGTGCCTTATTCCCAAAAATCAATGTACGCCATGGTACATGGTACATTATACCCCAAAAATATACCCCATTCAATTTATGAAAGTAGCTGCTTGGAGGGGGCTTTTTCTTTCAATTTGTGTCTGAAAATAAATTGTCTGCAAGATCTACACATGTTCGTAGAGAGTTCATTCTGAAATGAATTGCTTCCTTCCTTTCTTTGGAAGTTTCTCAGATTTTTTGTATCAAGATGGAGAAGTGAAAAGCCAAAACTTTCTTTTCCCTAAAATAAATATACGAATGAATTATACAAAAATCACATTTTCTTATTCACTTTGTAATAATCCAAACATTCGCAATGAAATGGAATTAAATATCACCCACAGGAAATCTATATACACACTAGTATATGAAAGATTTTCGATGTAAAATTACACTTACATGGAACCCTGTCATCCTCAATGTCTTATTACCTCATTATCACCCATCTAGATAATATTACTTGATGAAGCAATCTTGAAGAAGTAGAAACCAAACATATTTTTCCCAAAAACTGATCTCACCACAAAAATTTCGTTTCCAATTCAAACAAGATTTCCATGTCTGCGATTACCTCAAATGAGCGTCTTTATTTACTGTTATCGTGACATGAGTAAATTTTTCTCATCCGCGACATAGGACAAAACACGAGCTCTACAGGAACACCTTGGGGCGCTCTAAGAGCGGTGCCTGTGCGAAAGTAACGATTCACGTTGGATTTGAATCGCTGGAGATCAAATTCATTTTGAAGAAATGTTCTTAGGTAGTGTATTCCACATAAACGCAGTTCCCCAAATGAAAGAGTTCTCAAACAGTGAAGTTCGAGGTGTACTGAGTTGAACCTCAAAATGATGGGCAGCCACAGTCCGTCCCGTATTTCTGATATGTACCGCTGTTGGTGGCCTTGAAGTTATGAATGGAATGAGTACTTAATCTTGTGATATCATCCAGATGGGTGCTTATGAGTGCCCCATACGATGTATTTCAAATCGTAACTTGTCAATATAATATATTGTGTATGTAGCTTTCCTATGAATGATATCTGGTTCCATTTTCATAATGAATGTTTGGATTATCAAAAGCTGAATAGAAAAAATAGTTTTTTCTATAATTCACTGTTCTTATGAAAGTAGTTATTGCGAGAGTACTTTTTATTTCTTGTAATTCGGTCGGTAACCGGTCGTTTCGACGTGAGTGCTTTGTTCACTCACTCGATTTGACCGCCGTGTTGATCGGTGGTTCAAGCCCCAGGCTGAACGATCGATTTTCACTTGCTATCGCCCAACCCGTGTTAGGAATCACACGTTAAAAGGTAAGACCTCGTTAGTCCTTAGCTCGCATATTTTTTAATATAATGTTTATATGGAAGTAGTTGATTCGAGATGACTCTTCTACCAGTTGAAGTAACTTCTATGCATGATCTACACATATTTGTAAATAGTTTATTTTGAACACAATTGCTTTCTTCCTTCCTTTGAAAGTTTTCCACAATTGTTTTTTTTAATGAAGAAGTGGAGAGCAAAACTATTTTTTCACAAAAACAAATTCCATTCATTTTTAACTTTATGATCTAAACTATTTATGCAGATTTATTTAGAAAAAATCACTTGCCAAATCACGTTATTGTTATATCATATAGGAGTAAACAGATTTGAATAACGTCAATGGCTATTTATATTTCATCGAAAGAACGACAACTCTCAGAAGTTGAGAAACTTGTGCGAGCTAAGGACTAACGAGGTCTTACCTTTCAACGTGTGATTCCTAACACGGTTGCAGAATCATCCAAGCTTCAACCAGATAAATACTCTCGAGAAAAATATCTGGTCGAGGCGGGAATCGAACCCACGGCCTTCCGATCGTGAGTCGAGCGCACTATCACCGCGGCCAATTCCACAAATGGCGGATTACATGTTTTTTCACAACTATACCTCAATATGGGGATCAAATGACAGGGTTCGACTAGTAGAATGGTAGTCCCATTTGAAAAAGTCACAAATTCAAGATGGTCGTAGCTACAAAATGAAGTATTACATATTACCTTGTAATACTGAAGCACTAAATGAACAAAACAGAATGAGAAGAATTGAGTAACAGAATAAAAAATTCAAAATTTGAAAATAAAATATTTAAAGAAAAAATTATGTTGAACGGTTTTTTCGAAAAAAGGAAAGATAATAATAATGTAGATAATGTACTAAAAATAAAAAAATAATTCGAAAGGTCCTAGGTAGCCGTCATTACACTACTCTTTTCAGCAATCTATGGTATTGATCAGAAAAGAAAATGATGAAATGGTTTAGCATAGTATTTACACATTTACTCAGATTATGATGCCCAACGATTTTGTTATTGTTTGATCTAATCAATACCATAGATTGTTGAAGATAGTGGTGTAATGACTGTTACCTAGGACCTTTCAAACTATTTTTTGTATTCAGTTCAGTGTCTGCACAAAAAAATTGTTTTACTTATTTTATTTTTGAGTTTTCTTTACTCGTATCATTACATTGCAGCTACGATTGCCTCTTCCATACATTGTCGAAATACCAACCATCATTTGGTGGTAATAGTGTTTTTATATATTTTGTGCGATTCTGATAAATAGTCGATTTTTCCATTATTCCAATTGGTAAATCAAAGCATATAATGGAGAATAGTAACTTATTCCGACAATTTCCCGATAACTGTTCATAGTGCCAAATAAAGGAAAATGGTATCATTTCAGTTCGTTATTTACAGACTTGTTATCTTTATTTCAAACAAATATATGATGTGCATAAAAATGTATTCAATAAGAAACATAATGATAACAACGGAAATTCTTAAAGTTCGTTGATAAAGTCATAAGAAAACGTGAATTCCGGTGAAGTATTTGTAAAGTTCGAATTTTTTAAATTAATCAAAATTCATTGCTAATTTCATTGCATTTATAACACATAATTGTATCGTGATTCCAAGTTCGCCGCAACAATAACGGATTTCGAAAAAAAGAATTTATTTTCAATATTTATGTTGGAATACCATAATTGAAAACTGTCCAATAGTAAACTCAATCAGTATCTTTACTGCGTATTGTGTTAGATGCGACATGAGCTGATATATTTATGAAAAATTCATTTAATCTCAATATTTCGGAATATTCTTTGAAATTTATTCCTGACTGAAAAAAAAGAACACTCCGTGTGAACATCAAACACTCATGGTGTTTCCAGGTATATTCTTTTTCATAGATAGCAGTGGCTTTATTCATTATATTGTATACTGTATACTCGATACTCCGATTCAAAAGTACCAAAAGAACCGAATAGTTTCAAATTATTGTAACGTAATTGGAATATTACTTGTAAACCAGATGTCAGGCAGTATGAAATTCGAAACCAATGTGAAATCGGACATGCCGCAAGGATGGCATTTAGGTCTATTGTAATTTTCAAAATTGCATATAGGTACTCATTGATACTCATTTCGAACGTTTTATATGAGTACCTGATATTCGCTGAATCTAAACATGTTCATAACATTCTCTAGTGAATGGAATTGATGAATGTTACAGGTTTGGATTTTCATTGTCCAAAAGTTAGTATTATATAACTACTACCTGTTATTCTATTTAATTCCGAAAATTGTTGGAACCATAATTCGTTGTTTCGGTGGAGTATTTTTTTCTCAACACATTCATCGCACAAATCTTTACGCGGTATATAAATGCATCTATGAATATTCGTTGAACGCATCATGTTAAAAAATGGGGACTAGGTGGAAGGTACTAATTTGTTAGTGTAGCAAAACATAGTTAATTTGATACAAATATTCGTAACTGTGTCAAGGTGGTTCGGGTAATAATTTTTTTGACGATAAATGACACTAGTGGTATTTGACTTACGGAAATTCATCAAAAAAAGCGTTTAAGTTTACTTTGCGCTTTTCGATTTTCTTTAAGTGAGATACATTCTCATTCATGACTTTTTTGTTTGGAATGACCCACGAAAGTGTTAAGGAACATGAGTTTACATACTTTTCATTTAATTTGTCTTTCAGTTTCGCAGTAAGTGAAATAATTGTGTTTTTTGACGATTCCAGTGTCGACTGCTCCCTTCGATGTTGGGCATTGAAGTGAGATGTAACCTCTCACAAATACTTTGTTGGCATTTCATGATGGAAATTGCCAGAAATTTTCTGAAATTTCTTCTTGTTAATCATTCAAAAAAAATTTGAAGCTTTAATAACTTCTAATTATTATATGCGAGTGGTTTTGATAGCAGACTGTGCTATCAACTTCATGGCTCTACTCGAACTGAACGTTTCATCTTCTTATTTTTTCTTTTGTACGATTAGAACGCCTTAGTGCAGGTATTCGTCTAACCGTTCTAACCGTATAAAAGAACAAACAAGAAGATAAAAACGTTCAGTTTGAGTAGGCCATGAAGATGATAGCACAGTCTGTAAACGAAAGCACTCGCATATAATAATTAAAATTTATTATAGATGAATAGACAAGTACCATTCCGATTATTCCCATATTGATTTCAATTTAATACAGCTGTATCAGCTAGTTAATACTATTGAAATATTCAAAATAGATTATATTATGCTGAACATAAATTCGAAATTTGTTGAATCCATAGTTCGTTGATTCGGTGGAGTATTTCCCACGTTCAAAATTTGCCAGCTAACTTCGCATACAAATTTTTATACATTGTGGCAATATATTAAGTTATAAAAATAAAACTGCCGGGCCAAAGACCCTTAAGGATATTCCGACGAAGGTTACATGAAAGAAATGTACGAGATGTGCGGTGTGGATTACAAAATAAGCATTTCTGCAGATAGGGGGCTTTGAGTAAAATGTGTGATTGACGAAACCGGACATATACGACGATCATCGTAGTTGTACTTGAAAAGAATTTTAATTGTATTATTTTCCATAACTCCTATTGTTGTAATATTCATTCGTAAGGTGCACAACAATACTAGGCTGGGAGCATACTAAGTAGATGTAGAAATGTTTGAATGTCGAGCTGCATCTTAATAAGATTTGAATTGCCAGTTAAGTGACATCCGGCCTTCAGTCCAAGCAGCACTTGGAAACCAGCGTCTTTTGTTTTTTCATGGCAATGTGCGATTTTAGGCAGTGCGGACAAACTCTCATGAAATGACCGTTATTTATCGTGAATGGAAAGTTTGAAAACGTTATCGAGTTCCATGGCGTCTCATTTCAAGGTACTATTTCTGTTTCTTAGCAAGTTGAGTTCTTGATTATATTATCGAAAAATTGTTTGGAAAAGGTGTAGAATATGTTACATATGTTATGGTTTGTCAATTTCGATGAAATCTTCAGGAAAGCTTCAGGATATTCTGGAATCCACAAAAAAATGAAAATTTGTGAACGAACATTATTTTACTTTTTTTTTTCAACAAGACTGGAAGGTTAGAAGCAGGCCACAAAAAAGTAATGAATTTAACCGATTTTATTGTTGTAGGTACTCACACTATGATTTGAGATAACAATTTCACAGATATGATTTTTCATTGATTACTGCAGTATGGTTTTAAATTGGCATGAAAATGACTTATTACTCGTCATAGGTAATGAGTCTCGTATATGCCTAACTTTTGAGAAGAACGAAAGCAACGTTGCCGTGTTGCCATATGAATGACAAATTCACGGTTATAACTCTAAATGATGGAAGCAAAAGCCATTAACATAGAGAGAGAACTCTAAATAATAACCACCGTCTGTAGACAACAAACTCGCAGCATGTACACTATCTACTAGGGTAGGTGTCAGTATGTTGAATTCATCGTAAAATAATTAATTATATAAAGTAGGTGAAATAAAATTTAACTTACAACAATGTTATAGAGCTGACGCCATCCAATTTAGATTAACGCTATGCGAGATCACTAGAAAGCTTAGTCCTCAAACCGCTAAATATAAAATTGACGAATTCAAAACCTTTAATGTTGGAATGTACATCTAACTTCTGATGTGGATTATCAATATGAAATGACGCAAAAGGAGTGCATTTTTATTTTTCCCAATTCGAAGTTTTAAAACCGTTTCGTATTGCATAACAGAATAGAGAAAGATATACTTTGATAGTAAAGACATGTGGGAAAGAAAGAAAAGTGATAAATTATTTTTAAATTGTATATGAGACTGTTGTATTATGAATAAATTCAGCCACGTCACATGGCTATTCATATTCAATAAAAAACCGTATTTTCATTTCAGATGAAACAATGGATCGAATAATGTGCATTAGACACCGATAAGAGTTTTTGTTGTGAAAATATATAATTACCCACAATGTGGCAACAATGCTACTTGTCATATGACAATTTAAAGAACGATTTTTTGAGTTTTCAAAATAATATGGTTTTAAAAATGATTTTTTCACGCAGTTCTTGCAAAAAATATGTGAGACGTTGATTTGCTTTCTCAAAGAATAACGTTGAAACAGCACTTTTTGTGGCTATTTCTGATGCCTAAAAAGTGTTAAGTTGAGAAAAAAGTATTTTAAAATTATTTTCACATTTTTCTTTCCCCCGTTTTAAAGTATTTGTGAAACTTTCATGAAAATATATTCAAATTCGGTTGCGGCACCAATAGTAATTGTTTATAAAATTGACATAACAATTTCTTTTCGAAATTAGTAACTATCATCTATTCGACTGTTTCTGAATGTGTCCGTTTTCAGGATTTCCGCAGTTATCAATAATGTCGACAGCAGAAAAAATATACACTCAACAGTAGGATATCTGACTTGCCACTGTCAACTGAGGAAACAACTCCATAATATGGGGCTAGTGGACCCACCTCTATGCAGGATGTTTGAACAGAAAGATGAAACTGTCAGGCATGTCCTATGCGAGTGCCCGGAGTTATCGTCAATGAGAGAGTCTGTGTTCGGCGAGTCTTGGCCTACAACCTGTCGATATAAAGGAGATGTCTCCTAGTGACCTGTCCACCTTCCTGGAAAGGACAGGATGGACGATGACTTAGGAGGACAACTCCTCGAAAGGATGTACAATGGCTCACATGTGACCTAGTGGGCCTACACTCACCCTCCCTACTCTACAGATACAGAGGATACATGCAGTTTTTTTATAATTTGAGATGAGTTGTGGAATCTATGAGCGTTATGTAGTGCCTACAATTCAAACACATGAGATGTTATTATTGACATTTTTGGCGTCAACTGGCCTGCAGAGATCCGATACTTGTATAGTCAAACCAAAATGTATTTCTGTAGAGATCATTCTGAGGTTTTGATAATATTTGTATATTTTTAAAACGTAATAATTTTTCAAGGGTGATTAAATTGAACTGGCCGACACTTGATGAAAACCCATACTGAAACTCACTAATAGTTTTTCCTTCAAGATTTCCAATATTTTCATTCATGACCATCATCCTTCTTTCTTGAGGATATTATTGTGTAGCAAAACACGTGTTGTGGTTTTGGAAACGTGTTATAGTAAAAATCTTACAGTAAACTGTATTAGCAAGTCTTATGAATCTTGTGGTTAGAAAGGAAGTAAACAATGTGAGATGTGAGTAAAGAGAATGACATCACCCCTCACGATGACGCCACCAGGGTCTAAGGTATACCGTTGCAAAGCTAAGCACATCAACTTTCATTGCAAGATGAGGAGTTGAAAACAGATCCTGAAAGAAACTGTATCGTGATCCAACACCATACAGCGCTGTTTCGACCCGCCAAAGGCCTCATTAATAGTGCTGGGCTGAACCACAAATGTATTTCTGGACATTGAAGAACTCTGAGTTAATGAGGGTGATGACATCGCCCCTTTCCAAGACGCTATCTTTGGGATTGACAGAGTCGAAACAGCACTGTCTGGTTTCAGATCATAAATGCGTTGTGTTTGGGCTCTGGTTTTTAATTGGTTGCCTCGCAGAAAAAGTTCAATGAACGACAAAGGATGAACCTGGTCGGTGGTCGATGTGAAAGCTTGGCCTCGCTTGGCCTCGTTAATCTTTGACATTCGAGAATTGAGTTCTCTGTCGATCTCATAGATGGCGTCTTCTTAAGAGGAGATCTCATCGCCTCTGTTCACCTCGGGAGTCTTGTTTATTTTCGATATTCGAGGCATTGAGTCTTATGTTTATCCCATAAATGGTGTTTTCGTAAGTGGAGTTGTCATTGCCTCTACTTTCTCAGACTTATCCTATGAAGACAGTCGTATCCAGAAATGCATGATGAGACATTGGCGGGTCGAAATAACGCTGTCTGCTGTTGAATCACGATCTCATATGCGAGGTTTGTTCAAAAATCAAATGAACGTTCAAATTTCGCGGGCTACGTATATTCGATAAGCGTTTTCATTTTGTATGTTGGTACACTCGTCTTGAACGTACTCGTACGTTCACTCTTTTAGCTGCTCAGTATGTTTAGTTTGTTGGTGAGAGGCATGAAAGTTAGAAGGGTTTTGCCTAAAAATTTGCAGAAAACATTGATTCAAGTGCTCAAAAAACTTGAAATGTTGACAGTGGCATACGGTGATTGTACTCTGAGTCAGAAACATGTTTACAAAAACAACCGATGAGAATTACTATTAGAGAAGTTGCTGAGGATGTCGGCATATCGGTTGGTACATCCCATGCAATTTTTTCGAAAATTTTGGGCATGGAGCGTGTGACATCGAAGTGCGTTCCAAAATTTCTGAATTTTGAGCAAAAAAACCATTGCATGAGCATCGCTCAGGAATTGTTGAATGACGTCAACGCCGATCCATAGTTGCTTAAAAGGGTCATAAATGGTAACGTATAATGGGTATATGATTATGACATGGATTCCTAAATCCAATCATCCCAGTGGAGCCCAGGAGAGTCAAGACCAAAAAAAGCACGCCAGGTTCGATCAAATGTCAAGGTTTTGCTCACTGTTTCCTTCGATTACCGTGACGTAGTGTATCAGGATTTCTTACCACAAGGTCGTACGGCCAAGTATTATCTTGAAGTTTTGCGCCGCTTGCGAGAAGCAATACAAACAAAACGTCCGGTATGGTGGAAAAACAATTCATAGTTTTTGCATCACGATGATGCACCTGATCATTCGTCATTGCTTGTTCCTATTGTTTTGGCTAAGAACAAACACCACCGTAATCATGCATCGGTCATCGAATTCGCTATCAGATTTCGACTCCTGTGACTTTTTTGTTCCCAAGATTGAAAAGACTCATGAGAGAACAGCGTTCTGCGACAATTGAGGAGATAAAAACTGAATCGCCGAAAGAGCTCAAGGAAATAACAAAAAGTGCATATAAGAACTGCTTCGAGGAATGAAAAAAACGCTGGCCAAGTGTATTCTCTCTGAGGGCCACTACTACAAAGGGTGAAAATAGAAATGAATGAATGAATAAATAGTTTTTGAGAACAATGAAAAATCGTATTTTCTTAACAGACCTCGTGTAATGTCTTCGTGAGGGGCAAAGTAATTGCTTTTACCTATGGATTCTGATTTTTAGAAGTGAGATATGTTTGGTACTGATGAATTATACTTATTTTGTCCAGTTAGTATTCGCATTATTTTAATTAGCGTGGCTAGTATATCAACTGGAGATCTTTGCATTTCTGAATTCAAGCAGACAGAAATAACAGTTTGATAGAAGAAACTGTCCAGCGTAGAACAGTACATTTCAATTGAATTCGAAATATTAGCTTCAATATTTACACTTCCTATCATGACATAACTTCTTAGAATCGTTTTCAAGGGAAGTAGTGAATAAATTGGAAAAATATTGCGCGTAAATCGATGAAAAATAATGTTAACCAATTAATGTAGCCTTTGATAGCAGTGATGTTTGTGAGGAAGTGACGTCATTCTCCTCAATTGGAGTTCATTATCACGTGGTTTGATGGCAACCAATTCAATTACACTTCGATTATCGAATACAAATTTAGAAAAATACTATTTTTCAGGAATCTTTTGTGGAAACTATTTCAAAGTGAAAAAATATTTTTTATTTGACTGTAGTTATCGTATGTTACCCATATTTGCAATAACTCAATAGAGAAACGTGGAGAATCAAGAGCTGTTGCGCTTGATATTTCTAAGGCCTTTGACCGTGTGTGACATGAGGGTTTTCTCTATTTGTTTAAAACAATTTAATAAACAAATTACGTGAAAAATTCATATCCTATGTTAATAACTACCATTGTTTAATGTGAAAACAGACATAGCTAAATATCAATTGAAAAAAACATTTTTATCAACAATTCTTAGATATTTCATTCTGCAATCATAATCACCAATCAAAAATATCAAAAGGGCTCCACGAAGTTTCAAATTCATAGGCCAATTATTTATACCTTTTATCCCATTATTTATGCCAACGGAGATTGGGAGAAAATTTGTTAGTTAACACCTTCGAAAACATTTTTCTAGAGGTGATTCTGAAACGAATGAGCTATCGCTCATATTTTTAGGACCTTCATCTCTATTTTTCCTGTTTTTGAACTGATTAGACTATCTGTACTGTGGCACTACACGAGGTTATTATGTATTCATATGGATTCATAATGTATGTATATTTTTGTGACTGACAAATATCAAAATCCCCACAGGAAAAGCTTGATGGTGAAATGTTGTTATTTGTTTTTCGTTGCCACCTGTTCAAGAGCAAATATATTGAATTCAAAAAAAGAAGTATATTCGACGACAAGTCATATGATTAGAATTTATGGTCAAAGAAGGTCGATTGCAGTTTTATACTACACTTGGAAGTAATAAACATTAAGTATATATTACAAATGAAATCGTTCAGTATCAATACGAATGTAACTTTTGGCGTTGAAGAACATAAACAGTAATGTTTGACGTTCATTTGTTTCTTTTCTATTTTAAAGTGACCTTGTGCGTTTTGAGTAGTCCCGAACTGGGGAGAAACCCATAAACTGAAGTGGAAGTATCGCATTACAGTCACTTCATAAAATGTCAAGAAATATGTGCTTCTCGCCGACATGACAACGTTAAATTCGTATAATGAAACTTGGACCAACAGAAATAACATTCAAAATTAACAAATATTGACAACAGAACAATAACGAGTAACTGTTTAAGTGTTTGTTTCAACTCTCCGCATAGATATGAATGTATTTAACGTCGGTTATAATGAACATTGCCTATTGAAGGTAAATTAAAAAAAAAACGAAATAGATTACAACATACTTTTTTATGAAGATGAAAATATGAAACACTTACTAACGATAGAACGATAAAGAAACTGGAACAAAACGAACAGAAATGAGAAACAAATTTTTAAATATGTCAAATTTTGACAGAATGTCATTTGGGAAAATTCTGAATACTAGGTGATTTTTTCTCGTCTTTTCCCAGATGACATTCCGTCAGAATTTGACATATCTTGAACTTTTTATGTTTCTTATATGACTGAAGTTACATGACTCGACGACGGGGTCGTAATCTACTTGACTCTACCAAGTCTCGTCATTGGTTTTGTTCTTGCTTTGTTCAGTTCCGATTGAACCAGCATTAATCATCTAGAAAAATAATCAGGGAATGAAGTTCTGAGGAACTCATATAGTAATAACGACAACGCATATGTATTTGGCTGAACTTTATTTGTGGTTCTACATGAAGGTCTTTCATGTCATCTGGTAGGTAAGTAACTATGGGGTCTAGATTCAGGAAACTTCTCCAACATCTCTCCAATCTAAACAAGGGCTTCACAAAGTTATTGCAGTATGATTATGAACTTTGAATATCTAAGATATTACTAGGTATGGATTTAGGAATTTCCAGGAGTGTTTATAATGTTACCGCAGTTTCGTCATTTTCGAACAATTACAATAGATTGAGAATGAATCATAATGTTATATATCTTATCTTATCTCATATATCTACTGTAGGTAATGATAGAGGTCCTTAACTCAATTGAGTACCTGAAATTTGTTTACCTGTGACAATGTGAATACGCTAATTTGAAAACTGGTGAGTAATCTAGATCGATTTGATCATTTGGTAGATAATTGAGTTTCCAACCCTTGCTTGTATAGTGCAAAATTTTCGTATCGTTTAGAATCGGGAACTTGTGGTTGCATCCCAAGGAATAGTTTGAAAATGTCAAATCATTTTTTCCTAATCTGAAGGACCTTTCATGTTCAGCATACAGTTTTGATAAATTTTGACTACGTTGTCCCACATAAACACTATTACAACTTAATCAACTTAAGCAACAACTATAGATTTCTCCATCTTGTCCACTTTATCATTGGTATTGAAAATGAAATCAAATAACCTGGCATATGGTCTGACTGCCCCTTCCACATTGTTTTTTTCTAAAAGAAAACGCAATTGCCTATATTCTTTCCCAAATTTCTGATTGTTTGATCTGGGGGTATATTGATCTGTAAGTAAATTTGAGGCCTTGTTTTCTGACCAACTTCTGGATTGTGTCTGTGTTGGAACCATTATTATGTCCTATCTGTATAATTATTTTAATTTGATAGATTGTTAGCAAATAAAGATAGCGAGAATGGTATGTGCAATATTGAATTGTAGGCTGTTAATTTATGACTGTTGAAATGATAAGAATCACTTGTAATTGTAATGTCTGTATAGCTCAATTTTTTCAATACATTAAACTCAAATTTATTCAGATTTTGTGTAATGGTCAGGTCTAAGAAATTGATCTGTTTCGAGTATGAACTGTATGTTTCTATTGGGATTATTCATAAATTTCATAAATTTGTTCAGCTGTCGTGCAGTACCTCTGAAACAGACGAAAATATCGTCTACATATTTGTAACAAAAATGAATTTGTTTTTTACCCAGGTCGGAATTTACTATGATGATCTCCAAGCTTTTCCTAAATATGTCTGTTAAAGGTGAATTAAGTGGTGAGCCCAGGTAAACCTGAATCCTGTTTATAAAGTTTGTTGTTGAACTGTAAGTAACTGATTTAGGCATACATCGAAAGCTGTCTAAATTTCAAAAGAAGTGGTATGGTCTATCTTGGCTTGATCTAATATATCTGAAATGAGACGTTTATAATCGTTGAACGGTATGTTGGAGAACATACTCCTTACATCGAATGAAAGTGAAATTGAATCATGTGGCGTGGTTTTATTACTTATTTTTTCCACTAAAATCCGTGAATTTTCAATGCTATGACGTGGGACGAAACTGATAATATTTTTGAGCAACTTGTTAAGACGTATTCTCAGTCTCTTACCGGACTATTTATATACGAAACTATTGCTCTTATGGGGTTACTTCAATTATCCTCTGGCGTAGAATAAATCGAAAACAAGCTCTGTTTTCAACCCTTACAACCGCAACACTCTTCTCGACGCGAGTTACACCAACCACGTTAGCCTCCTCTCCAAACCGTTGGATTATGCTATTCACATGCAGAAGGGTGTCTATACTAGAAAATTCTGTTACTAAAACAAAAATTTCCACTATCCAAAATGCAACCACTCTATTTTTCATGAGAATCTCAGAATGCTGCTCAGTAATTGAATTATTTGAATCAGGTGATAGGTACTAGTCATATTAGACCAGTCATATTGAACGTTGGTATAACTGTGGCCCCAGCTGGGCCTGTTGAGGAAAAAGCTTTACTTTCCTATGTTGAAAATGTTGCGACCAGATTGGGAGAATTTTAGAGAAACACGAATTGAATCCAATATTTAGGCCAACAAAAACTATCAGTGAGAGTCTAAGGTCAGCTAGGGACCCCAGAGAGCCTTTAGCAACCACCGAAGTGTACCGGATCCCTTGTAGTTGCAAGTCGATGTATACTGAAATCACGAAAAGAAGTACAAGAAAAACTGTCGCCTCGAACATATCGACAAATCAGCGGTAACCGAACACGCTCTCAAAAAAGGCGAAAACATTATCTCATTCGGATACATACAAATGCTTGATAAAACTCATAATTGTTATCCCAGAATATATAGAGAGGCAATAGGAATTCAGAAACACAGGAATCATTTCAACGAACATTATTGGAATCTGGCTACCTGTCCTCAATTGTAAACAAACAAGGTAATCTAATCCAATTAATAGAAACGAAACCACGACTTCTAAAGATGATATAAAATCGAAGACAAATTTCAATATTGTAGTTTCTGCGTTGAGAATGAGCACTTCGACCGTTACCTTATCGCCTTTGATAATGTCTACCGCAGTAGTGGACGAAACGTGAAACCACGGTTAAAAAAATTGAAAATAGCTTTGACATAGTTATCTTCGGTCGTGAAAGTTTACAGTCTTTGAGTGACTTCAGTGTTGAGAGAAGATCTCAGGAAAACTTATTTAATGAGGTTTCACTGCTTCATAAATATTTCTTACTGTTTTTTGGATGTATTATTTGCCACAATCTGAAAAATAAAGCTGAATCAATTGAGAATCTTACGTAATGAAGTGTAAGTAAGTGTTGACGTTTCGGAAAAAATCCTTTTCCCTCATGAAATTCCAAAAATTCACTCGTTGATAACGTATCAATTGCAAGCAACTATATTTCCACCGATTGTAGAAAATTATATACCCAAAAAGCTGTAACATTGATATAAAATATCTTTCAAATAATATTTCGAAATATTATTTTTTCATGTATCTATATCATAAGAGTGATAGTATGAAATTTTCCACTGAAATATATTTACCTCTATTGAAAATATCATGGAGAGGTTATTACAGTACCCATGTTCAAAAACATAGAGCATTTGCCTGATGAAATTTCAATCAAAGAGTGATTTCGAAGTCCATTAGTGACTAAAAATTCCAATAACGCTTCAGGTTGTTTACATGAATTTCATAACATCACAACGATAACATTGATTAAATAGATTATTGCCATGATACTCACAAAGAGTCCTTCTCAACTGAAAATATCAAACTTGTTTTTCAGTATATATTTTCTATTCATCGTTCATTAATTATTATTGTGACTGATTTTTTTTTCAATCAAAATTAATTCAGTTTTCCAAAAACAACTACAACTTGGATATCGTGATACCGCTTGAAAGTATCGACCAGCTCTTCAAATGAATCATGTTGCATGTTTGATTCCAAATGCAAGGATTTTTTTGCAAATCTGTAAATTGTACAAAAAATATATATTAAAAATAATTGTAGGTGAAAAGTAACATATGAAAATATGAAGGAAGGAAATATGTTGAACATGAAGCACAATAGATTGAGACGTATATGCGTTTGAGGCACATTTATCGCAACGTAACAATATCTTCATGAATTCTCAACCATATATATATATATATATTTTTAAGATGATAATAATTTCCTCCTTACGTCAGCTTGCTCTTGTGATAATTCATTAATTTATCATACAAAGAGCTATGTGAAAAACTCTTTTGGAAAAATGTATCTTGCTCATTTCTTGTCAGTTCCATTCACTAGAAAAGAGATCTACTGAAAGTATAAAATAGGAGTCAGTTCAATTACTCTATTGTAGAACGAAAACAATTTGTTATGATGATATTTTTTGGCCTAATTCGATGATTCGATGTTCTCGATCTTAAAATATTGATGTTAAAGATGAACTCAATTGTTATAAGAAGTTCGGTGAATGACTGGTTGATACCATTTCAAGTGAAACAAGAATCTTCAGACCATGGTAATGTTTAAACTAGGGATTCCTCAAGGAAGTATGTGAGGGCCACTGTTCTTTTTCCTATAAACGAAAGGTTTTCACTTTTTATCACAACAGGGATGTTATTCATCCATGCTGATGATACTACAGTGATAGTCACACTTGAAAATGTTTCTTGGATCTGGAACAAATCATTTCTCATATTAGTCGTATTTTTACCAAATAATGAAAAACGGAAACATTGAAAATTCAAGCAAGAAATGTTTCACTACAATCTAGTTCGGATGACGTCTTTTTAGGCAGGATAATAGACTATTCCAAAAAGTCAACGAATATTTCAAAGGGATCTACCGACGCAGACAACTCTGAGTAGACTCTGAAATGAATATATATATTCAAACCGGTTGATAGGTGGGTAGACGTCTGTAGACCGACTGGATGACCTTATATGACACCATAAATGTTTTGAGGGAATGAATGACATTTGAACTATATGAAACACAACCGCATTTCATTTCA
Organism: Leptinotarsa decemlineata; assembly: GCF_000500325.1. Classification (NCBI taxonomy): domain Eukaryota; kingdom Metazoa; phylum Arthropoda; class Insecta; order Coleoptera; family Chrysomelidae; genus Leptinotarsa; species Leptinotarsa decemlineata. The sequence goes on from NW_019290287.1 coordinate 84,028, forward strand.
GGTGCATAAAAGAAATGCTTGCAACTAAATTATTCCAGGTACATTTCTCAATTTACGAAATTCATTTGTAAACGGATCTCGTCATTGTCAGGAAGTGATTAAATATTACTGGAGGTTTTTCCTAACACCAAACCGTTATTCAAACACCTCGACACATGTTTCGATCACCAAGTGATCATCTTCAAGAGGAAGATCAAACCGGTTTGATCAACCAGTTTGACAAAGATGGCCCGAGAATTTGCTTGGCAGAAACACCTGATATACAAACAGAAACTGCAAATACTCTGCAGGAAAAATCATTATTTTAGATATCTGCTTGGTCAATAAACATCAATTTTCCAGACTGAATTGTTTGGAATCTTGTAATATACTAGAAACAATAATTTGCGGACCGAACAAAGTGGGTGCAGCCAGGTTGCACTTGGGGCACTGATGAACACAAACGTGATATTGGCCTGGGAATGCCGTGAAATGAGAAAGCTGGCCGCCAGAAATGAATTGACACTATATGGTGCATGGACACTTAGGTATCATATGCAATGAAACAGATGATAATTGTATCAGACTCGGATCATCAACTCCATTATAGGGTTAGGAAGTGGGTCTATGAGAAACATGAAGTGTTCTGGAAAATATACTCAGGAACACACACAGCCAAACCTATACAACAAATTAGGGCTCAGAATAATTACAAGGCTACTCACTGGATATTGTTCGTTGAGAGAATACCTGAAGAAAATAGGGTTGTATAGATAACATGAGCTCAACAATTTATAAACAACCTAAATTATGTCCAGTAGAATATGATAAATATCCAGCAAAGAGCCTTCACAAGAAACAAGACCCTTAGTATGGTCGTCTTGAAAAATGGGGGGAAGAAGCATTAAGTCTATGTGGCTGCATGAGAATTACATAGTTATTAACTGAAGACTTTTTGAAGTGACAATGCGGTTTTCATGGTGTTCGGTGTATCAATATTTGAAAAAATATACCTTTCCAGAACACAACTTTGTATCCAATGGGAAATATTTTCTTTCGAATTATTACTTGAAGTATAGGCAAGAAGAATAAATGCCAATGTGTTTGGCAGATTTCAAAATAAGGCCGTAAAAATATGAGATGGAAAGGCTCTTACGGCTTTTATAAAACGTTTGGATGGAGGTTTATAATAATAACTTAGACTGCCCAAAGTATTATTGGCCTATCGTAAAAAGTTATGATTTTGCCGAAAGATGATATTGTAGGAGGAAATATATAGCATTCGAGGACATATTCGAAAAGTCTTATAGTAGGGAGGGCAATGAGATACTGATTCAATTGAAAATGAATAAATTATTGTAGAAGTTGGTATCGCCTTTTCCTTATATGAAATGTTGAGAATATGTTCATTTCAGTTCCAAAATTTTCATTTCATATTTTAATATTTGCACTTTGATGAAACCCGTGTTAGGAATCACACGGTGAAAAGTAAAACCTCGTTAGTCCTTAGCTCGCACACGTTTCGACTTTTGAGAGTTGTTGTTCTTAGGGAGTCGACAGCTGGTTACCGGAAAAACAGATTTTTCTTCATTTTCAGTAACTACATATTTGGTTTCGAAAATGTTGAGCTCTGAATAGCTCAACGTTCAAAACTTCATTTTGCTTTCAACGATGCTGTTGGATGCTGAAACTTCTGGACATTTTTTTCACTTTTTTTGGAATTGTTGATCGTCGTCTATGCGAGTAGTTATTTCTCAACATTTTGTAGTTCCGCCTTCAGTTTTGTTCTGAATTGATTCTGAAACTTCAACACACTGCTTCTCAGTGTGCCAAACTCTTTTTTCAAGGACCAAAACACACAAGCACTACAGGAAAATCCATAAAGCGCTCTAAGCGATGCCTATGTGAAATTAGTGATTTACATTAGATCTGAATCGCTGGAGATCAAATCTATTCGGAAAAACGCTCTCAGGAAGTTGATATGTACCGCTCTTGGTGGAATCAAATGTGTCAAGTCACTTGAACACTTGCCGTATCTATAAAAGAGAGACAAATCTCCAACCTTTCTTTGATGTTCCAGACTATCAAGGCTGCGAGTGATGTTCGCGTCTCCAATGAGGCGGATGGCTTTTTCTGGATGGAATCCAGTAGCTTCAGGGTATGCTCAGGGGTACAGCTCCATACATGAAAACAATACTCCAAAGAAGGTCTGATCTAAGCTTTATAAAGCATTAAAAGTTGCTAAGGTGTAAACAGTTTTCTGGTACGGAACAGTGTTCCAAGCTTTTGAGAAGCAGCCTTTACAATTTCACCGACATGATTGTGCCAAAACATTTTGGTGTATACGTATTATTGAAATTCTCGAATTCATACAGATCAGTCATATGACTATGTTGAAAACTCACTACAATCTACATAAACCTCATCGATTTTGTATCTGCAAAAAATAACCCTAAACCAAATTCGGTAAATCACTCAGTACTTGATATCTAATATATGAAAATGGATGTTTGTTGGTTGGTTGGTTGGTTGGTTGGTGATAAACTTCTACATCGCTCAACCGATCATGATGATACTTGACATGTATAAGTAATTTTTCATAGAGAAGGTTTTTAGGCTATCAATTTTTTTGTAACTCGCCACTAGATGGCGCTGTAGAACAAGTTTTTTTTAAAGCACTGTTCTATAACGCTGCGCACGCCCAACTTCGTCGATTCTGATTCTGTCAAAACATTGGAACAGCAGCCATACAGCAACATAGTACTAATTAGTACTAATTCTACGCGGGCAACAACTAGTATCATATATATATA
>NW_019290287.1:87327-102068 GCF_000500325.1 Leptinotarsa decemlineata
TTTTTGGAAATATCAAAATCTATGTCTAATCTTATATATATAAATGGATGTTTGTTGGTTGATTGGTTGGTAAGTGATAAACTTCTACATCGCTCAACCGATCGTGATGAAACTTGACATGTATGAGTAATTTTTCATAGAGAAGGTTTTTAGGCTGTCAATTTTTCTGTAACTCGCCACTAGATGGCGCTGTAGAACAATTTTTTGAAAGCACTATTCTATAACGCTGCGCACGCTTAAGTGCGTTGATTCTGATTCTGTCAAAACATTATAACATCAGCGATACAGCAACATAGTACTAGTACTGTAATATAACACCTTACAAACACAAATTATCTCAACAAAATAGGAGTCGATTCAACTCGACCGAATTTCTCCTAGTCTCTCATTCGATAGGGAATCCCCATGTGCGGTGGAACTTTTAAAAATCCTGTAAAAACTACTACTTAGTTTCAAAAAATCCAAATTCTGTGTTGAAGGTTAGATGAATTGAGATGATTTGAGGCAGAAAGTCAATGAGATTCCAAAAAAAAACAATGAGTAAATTGGATAATGCCTGGTAATGTGTAACCGTGAAATTCAGGAGATATCTTCATTTCACAAATCTTGAGGGGTGTCTGTCCTAGAACCATCTTCGAACAATCGATTGTTGCAAACAGTATTGAAAAATATGGAATAACTTTTTCTGTAAAAGAAATACAAATTTTGCGTTCATTCTTTTGAAACGAATGTGTTCATTATTATTTTAACCATTGTTTTAAATACACTCGTAAGTAGAAAGTTTTCAAGAAATAAATCTTCCAAACGTATCTTCTTATTCAATGGATAATTTCAAACACATTACCGCGAAATTTCATTCAATGAAATAACTTTTCGAACGGAAGGAAGTTATCTGGTATTGTTTCTTCTATCGAGTTCCTAAATGTATTTATTTACTGTTAGAATGTTGTGCGTAACTCGTATATACATCCGGTAATAATTCAAGCTCTCCGTTAGATTGATTCAACATCCCTTCCTAAATTCTTGGATGTACATTGACTATCTGCCCATTGGCTGTTCAATTCGTCGAATCAATAGTTTATGCTGATTATGAAGTGGGTTAGGATTCAAGAGAAAAATATATTTGACTTTTGACTCATTCATCGAAATATTCAATTTATTATTAGAATCAAATATGATTTTGTGTGTGTATGATTTGAAATTACGCTGGGTGTAAGTTCGATCACTGTCTGTTTCGGAATATTATAAAAACCTACGGATCGTAGGATAACTTTTACAATGCAGACGCGAAAAGTCCTCCTCTTAACTTTCTAACGAAATGTACAAAATAAGCTGTCTGTTCAAAAAAAATAAGTAAAAAATTTATGTTAAACGGTTTATAATGTAGATAATGTACTAAAAACTAAAAATGACTTTAGAAAGTCCTAGGTAGCAGTTATCACACCACTCTCCACAGCAACTTACGATATTAATCAGATGAAACAATAATGAAATCGTTGGATCTTCTGAATTCTGTTTTAGTTTTTGGTACATTATCTACCTCAATATTATCTTTTTTTTATAAAACCGTTCAATAAAAAAAAATATGTAAGTTTTAAGCTTCTAATTCTGTTACTCAATTATTCTCCTTCTGTTTACTTCATTTAGTGCCTCAGTATTACAAGGAGATATATAATCATTGAATAGAACTGGCCGATAGGTACTTGATGAAAATCCATATTAAAAAACTAATTAATACAGTTTATTGTATGATTTTCACTATAAGGATTTAACAAAAACCGCGACACGTGTTTCGCTATAAAATAGCTTCTTCAATACAATACAATACAATAGCTATACAATAGCTTTTTTTTTATATGTAATCCGCCATTTTCTTGCTGCGGCCATCTTGGATTTACAATGTACAGAATTCATTGAATTGTATTTTCATCAAAACTAAATGTGTTTACAAATATCAAATCGATCTATCAACAATTATTAAATTTGACCCAAACAAATAGGGTGAGCTAAATAAAACCGTTTAATTAATAAAAATGAGGTGAATCTTCATCATTTAGGTAAGTATTGTGATAATAAAGTGATTATCATAACTGATAGATGTTCACGAATCAGAAGGTGTACAGTGTACTGTCAGTTTCCATCTCCACTAGATATTATTGAAATTTGAGGTGTTGTACATATTGTTTTCACAATCGAAGGTACTATCCTTGGGGCCATTTTGAAGAAGATATAGAGGAGTAGTTGTGAGCTTTACGGACGATACTGTCTTTATTTCAACTACAGTGCAAATCGATTTTCGAAGTGAACTTCTTCAGCAGTAAATCATCAGAAGAATTAAAAGGTGGAACTGGAACTTCTGGCGTAGAACAGATCCAAATCTTTTGAAGTCGCCGACTTGGTAGGTGAAACGCGCGTTGAGAAGACTATTGCATTTCTGGAGATTGGGAAAAGTGCTCATTTTAGAACAATTAGACATCAAAAAGCAATTCTTCAAAACACGTTTTTTCTTCACCAGAATAAAATTTTTATCTATCGACTCGTGTTTCGCTAACCAGGTTAGCATCATTAGGAGATGACTGAATCTCAGTCTTAATCATCTGCTGATTTCACTTGGTCAGTAAAAGTTATATAATAACAACACTTTTTTTTTAATTACAATTATACCGCATCAACCAGCTAGGTTATTAGCGGGGGAACAATAAGGTGTTTTACATTTTATATCATGTTAAAAATTTTGATACATTTCAAAAAACACAACAGTGAGTCTATATTCTTCTGAAATACAAATCATGAAATTATAAAACAACAAAAATTATTTGGCGCTTCAGGGCGACTTCATTGATTCCATTGGCGCATTTGCTTTTTCAGCTGCAGGAAAACCCGGAAAAACCTGCAACACCACTTCATCTGAAGATATTGATCTGCCAATATCCTCTTTCTCATAAAACAAAATGTAGGGTGTCACCACAGGCTCCAATAAATTCAATACATCGTCAGGACATTTAGTGACACGACTATCGTCAAACTTAAACCAGTCCGTTTCGTCTTTAACCAAGGCGTAATAATGAGCAGATTCAACGCCAGAACCACAGTGAACAATGACTGCATGAAGATTATAAGAGTGGTTTGCTAGATTGAAATGTTCATCTATATCGAACCTTCGTAAGAGTTTGGTGCTTCCACCATGTTTGTAGTCATCAGTCATGTTTGAAGATCATCAGTGTTATTATTAGATTGACTTATGCCTCAGCTATACTTGTTTTCTTATAACAGTCAGTTAGTTTGGCGCATTTTTGGCAATACAGTCGATCATCACCTGTTAAAATTTCAATTTTCAGATGATTATATCATATCTCCTTTGTATACACAGAAGAATCATGGGGAGATGTCTATAAACTTGCTGAAGACGGGTTTCAAAAGATTAAAATATGGCTTGATTATAATCTACTGACTTTGAATGTTGATGAGACAAAATTTATGACATTTTCTCTGCAAAATACTGATCAGCCACACAGAATGAAACTGAAAATAAAAAGTTTGAGATGCGACTCACATCAACCATGTACATGTGATACAATAGAAAAGACTTCAACTATCAAATACTTGGGTGTTATGCTGGACCAGCATTTCAGGTGGGATGAGCACATAAGTCAAGTCACAAAAAGACTGAGAAAGCTTATTTACACCTTCTATAACCTACGAGATATTCTAGATAGGAAGAATTTGAGAATGTGTTATACATCTTTAGCTGAGTCGGTAATACGGTATTGTATAATAGCTTGGGGTGGAACATTTAATATTACAATGACTTGCATGCCAACAGTGCAAAACACTTTAATAAAATTAATATTCAAGAAACACAGTGCTGGTGAGTCTCTATATAGTGATACCAAATTACTAAACATTAGATCCTTATATACTTTCCAAAGTCTGATATGAATTTATTCAAACAATGAAAAATATGATCAACGTAAATCCAAAGTAAGTAGATTAACTGATGAAATGCAACTACCATTGTTTCACAAGACTCACACTCAGAGATTTGTTTTCTTTTTTGGTCCAAAACTCTACAATATGCTCCCAGCACCTCTGAAAAATATCAGTACTCTTCCCAAATTAAAAAATAAAATTAAAATTAAACATCGCTGAAAATGCAACAATATTTAACAATATCTTTTGAGTCACCTAGTACAAATCTGACACAAATTTATATCATACGAAAATTCCAAGGAGTATTCATTCATGAAATACCCGCTCTCACTCCTTTCTTTGGTCCATTGCATTTACCTTCTCTCCAATATATTATCTGTTTAAAATCTGTTTTTCCGTTAACCACCTGTCGCACCCCTACGAACGACAAACCTCAGAAGTCGAAACTTGTGCGAGCTAAGGATTAACGAGGTCTTACCTTTTAACGTGTGATTCCTAACACGGGTTGGACGGTAGCAAGTGAAGATCGATCGTTCTGCCCTAAGGCTTGAACCACCGACCACGGCAGTCAATTCGAGTGAGTGAACAAAGCACCCACGCCGAACCGCTTGGCTACCGACTATAGTCATAAGGATTCATTCAAATTGGGAGAATAAGCACAATACAAGCATATTCTATGCTTAGGTGTAATTCTCGACTTTTTAATGAATTCAAAATAGCACATAAAATAGTTATTCATGTAATCTAATTATTTAACTGAATTTAACTGAATATTTGATTGAATGTTGACTGAATGAATGAATAAATTTCTATTATTATTGAATTTCTCTTATTATTTAACAATATGCTTTGCACGGACTGGTTATTAGTCATATTAGGAAAAGCTAGATGAAGTTCCACAAATTCACATACGTTTTTGCTACCTCTTGAACATTTACTACACAGTGAACAAGTGAGGATTTTTCCAGCAAAAGATTTAGTAAAAGTATGGAACGTATCAGTTTATTGCAGAGGTAATTCTGCATAATCCGATAAGACAGTGATTCTGGTAATTTTCGTTGAACCTGATGTGCTTCTAGAGAGATGAACTAATGGTTCAATTTCCTATTTTTTCTCATTATATAATTTGTACTATCACCATGATTAGGGTTCCTAAAAGCTCTTGAGGTATACGTTATCATTTCCAGCAACTGTTTTGATGTACTAAAACACCTTTAAGTATAACTGCATTAATAATCGAGCTTTTTTTATCTAATCAGTATGTAGTAAGGAATATTACCTGCCTCACGTGCCACCATTCAAGGGAGGTTTGAATGGGTGCCCTTAATCTGGTAGCGGTTTACGATTCTTTGTACTGAGACAGGTTACAATTTAATGTTATCTGCCTTTCAAGGCATGGAAACGGTATTTCCGCCCTTAATGACAAGAACGTCTACTTAAAAACCCACAAGGCGATCTTGACTTTTGAGATTATAATTTAATTTTATAGTTTCACAATAAAAACTAATGAACATCTGTTCAGAGTGAGTTTGATTTATGAATAAGTTATACTCTGTCCAAAAATACTCCCTGTGAATCGACATAAGTAATAATAATTTTGTAATATTTGATTAATTTCAGTGATGTCGTCGACAAAATTGTCAGTGCGGAAGATGGAGAGAAAATTGTTCAAATAAATATCCTTTTTATGATGAAAGTTATTCAATAATGGCCAAATAGTTCTGAATATTATCATGATATCAGGTATTGTGCAAGAAATAATACTTCATATCTATCAATTTTCAGAAAATACAACTTTGGTTAGGCTTCAGAAAATATTCTGTATATAATGAATCGAAGAGGTTTTGTATTAAAGTGTATAATATATTAAAATTCTTGCAAAGCGCTTTCGACTTTTGTCATCATCAGTGCTCACTTGTCAGGCAACAGGAAGTATCAAGATAAGTGAATTGTACATTGTAATATTTAAATTATATAAAACAAAATAGGCTTAGTTTCCAAAACTCAAAATAATTCGTGAACTGCATAAACTCAAACGAAACCAGCACATGAAAAAGTGAAATCAATAAACTGTATTTACAGTGTTCCGTGTATATGTGGTCAAACATATACCGGTGAAACTGGAAGACCTTTGAGAATAAGGAAATTTGAACACAAAAAAACACATAAAAAACGAAATCTGGGAAAAAGATTGGCAGAGTATAATTTGTCAAAAGATGGTGCATTTATGATGAATTGCAACAACGCCAAAATTCTGATGACAGAACCCGACTGAACAAAAACTGTTTGTATTAAAGGAAATAAGGATATAATATGTAATTCATTTAGTCACGGTTTTCTGTCCCGAAAAAAAACTACAAGAACTCGAAACATTTCATGTTGAATTATTAATCTGTTTAAAATTTGTTTTTTCGTTAACCAGCAGTGGCTTCCCTACGAACAACAACTCTCAAAAGTATGAACTTGCGAGCTAAGAACTAACGAGGTCCTAACTTTCAACGTGTGATTTCTGTCACGAGTTGGACGATAGGAAGTGAAAGTCGATCGTCCGGCCTCCGGCTTGAACCACCGATTCACATAACGGTCGATTGAATGAGTGGAGCAAACCACCCACGTCAACCCACCAGGCTTCCGTCCCACCATCAATATCCAAATTTATTTGTTTATCATAATAAGTATTACTATGTTTTCATACTCAATTTATTTCAAAAACTATGTTCATTTTGTTTAGCTTTTTGTTACGTAAGAGAACTGAGTTGTTTTCCAGGAACTCTTGAATCAAATACGAAATAAATCTACTGCATACGAACAATCAAGTATCAAGAGTTCATTTCAGCCTTTTATTACCAATCCACATGTATACATTAAACAAGATAAACTAGGAATTTATTTACGTTATCCCATAATGTAACGTAAAACTGCATAAAGACCCATTTATCAAAACGAACGAACAGAAAATGTTGGAAGGAAAACAACCAAACAAATATAAGTTACTATTAACGGCAGTGATTACCACGTAAAATATGTAATCTGAATTTTGTCAGTTAACATTGCTCATGCGTCATGATAATTACTTTTCACAACGGACAGAAAACAAGAGAAAACAGTATTTGAATTACTTGAAGCGAAGTTTGAAAAATGTTGAGAAAGGGTAACACACAGAAATGATGTGTGTTGATCAATTGTAATTGATTAAAAGCTATTGATTGTGCGCCCCACGGAAAACGATTAGATAAATTGAACTTTAACGGATTCCGGGAAATACTTTCGAAAGTAATTCAGTCATATTTTGACAACATGTATCATATCAGTCAGTGTTCATCGTTAATACGTCATTTAACTTTCAAAGGATAACTCCCAAGGACCCGCTTTTACTCATAATTTATTTCAATAACATTTTTCACTTCATGTTCCCAGACAAATATGTATATTTGTTCAACCGATACTAGCAAAATCTCATTCGAATTTCAATGTGAAGACCAACTTTACAATTGCGAACCATTTTTTGGGAGAAGGAAATAAGTTCAAGTATGAATATGACGGTTAACATTCGCAAAATGAAGGTTTGAAACTCAATCTTTTGGGATGCTTAGGAATCACTAGATCCAAGAAATGAAAACAGTTACACGACGAGTAAATAAATCAAAATAATCTTTGGTAAATTTGTTTTCTAATGTTGAAACTGTTAATTTGTTGAATAGTTAGTAATATTTGCAAGTAACGTTAATACATGAACCCAGGTAGATTTATTCTATTACATGTTCAATTGAATGCGTTTGTTTCCAGAATGTAAAATAATCTCTCTTCAAGTAAGTAGTTGAAGTCATAATAATTCCAATTGTTATTGTATATAAAAAGCATTGTATATGATAAGTATATAAAATTGTATATAAAAAGAGGAAAATCTTCCTCTTGAAGATGATCACTTGGTGATCGAAACACGTATCGAGGTGTTAAAATATTGTTTTGTTGTTGAGAAAAAAACTCCAGTAATATTCATTACTACACCAAAGGTTCCAAACAGTGCGTCACAATTTCTCAATTGTTTTATGATTGAACTTTTCATTTACATTTGAACTACGACTCTGAGCTACACTCATTCATTAAAGATGTTTTTCTTCAGAAGAAGGAAGTGAGGATCATTATTGGTGCTCACTATCGTATCATTATGATTTATGATTTATAAAATATTACCCTTAACTTGTATGTACAGTTTCCAAACTGTATGGGAAAACCACAGGAATATCAGTTTTTACACCGAATGTTAACATTATAACAAATTATCAAGTGTTGATGTCTTAATATATATGTCTGTAAATGAAATATATTTGAGAAAAATCATTATTGAGTTCTTCATTACAGGTACTCAATTTATTCTGGTGCAGTTTTAACTAAAATTGCTGATAGGTTTCACTGAACATTCAGTGTTTGATTCATTTGAATAGGTTCATGAATGAAAATAATATGACAATATGAATAATCAAACATTGGTTATGAAAAAGCACTTTGAAAATACTGTTCAAGTGATTTGACTGAAACTTTCATCAATTACATATTTATGGTTTCTGAAACCATTTTCTTATGAATTAAAGATGGACAAATACATGAGAACTTTTTGTTGACTGAAAATCTAAAAACTCAACTCCACTCAAACGAAGTAGCAAGTAACAGATAATTCAAACATAGAAATATGTACTAACAGGCACGTAATATCTTGAAAAAAAATATTTCATCATCATTCCGACACTTGAATATCGACAATAAAATGAGAAACAGAAAATCTTCATAGGTAATCTATACAATAGAGTAAAATATTTCACTCGAGAAAAATATAATTTTGGAAGGTTGTTTGTTACATAACAATATGAAGAGAAACCATCTGTAACGCTAATACACGAGACTAAAAACAAAAACTACGATGATTCCCAGAGTGGAAAAAAGTTGGCCCAAAAATATTTTACTCACCTATGTTCCATATTATATCCCAAAATATCCGATGTAAGAAGAGCTGGACTCAAACAGCATATTAAAAAAATAATAGACAAGAAAAATTTCGACATTGAATAGCAAAAATTATTTTTTTACTGATCTACTTGCAGGCATAAAATAAATATTTGAATTTTCTGATGCTGTAACTATGGTTTGGTATGGTGAATACATTAATCTCCATTTTTTATAACTGCAAATGTTAGACAAACCTGATGATTATTCACAAATTTCAAAGTCTAAGATTTGTGAAATGAGTATGTTGGTCAAACTGGGGAAGCTAATAAAACTCGCTTCTTAAAACACTCTTCGCATGTCAGATTTCGACAAAGAAAAGTCCCACATCGCTCAACTCGCTTTGAAAAATGGCTGAAAATTCATCATCATTTTTTTAAATTGTTAAGACCGATTCATGACACTAGACTTTCAAATGCTTTCGAATGTCTGCTAACAGCAAAGAATGGCCCTAAAATTAAAACATTGACAAATTTTCTATTTCCGAAGCCATTTCAAAGAAAAACCCTCACGACCTGAGATAATTGTGTGAAAGTAATTTTACCAATCTGGTTGTGTGGTATAATAATAGTAATAATAATAATAATAATAGCTCCTGGCGAGACGAATATCGTCAGAAAAGAGGAAGAAAAACGGATGAAATATCGAGATTTTCTCTTCGAACTCCGCAGACTCTATACAAATCACTCTGTCAAGATGGTTGTTCTGATTATTGGAGTCCTTGGTGGAATGATGTCCTCTCTACTCTCGAATCTTAAAATAATACCGGCTTACCGCACTAAGGCAGAAATCTTAGCCGCACAGATGCAGAAAGCTGTCATTCTTGGCTCACTGCGCTTGCTCAGGACACATGATTTTCGGACCCAATGATCACTCACCCCACGGTTGTGGGGAGTGGTCATTGGTTGATAATGCTGGCGCGCCCTCCCGAATGTATCGAGGCTTCGGCGGATAGGTCCTGACCAGCCCACTCTAGGGTGAAAAAAAAATATAATAATTTTTATTCCAGTAAGATCATATTTACATGATATTGGAACAATAACAGACATAATGTATACATAAAATCAGATGAAATGACAATAATGTAATTTTTGAAGGTTATAATAATAACCAGGGCATCCGAGTATCATAACTCACGTTATGCTCATGAATTCTGATATGTCATAATAACATTCATTACATAGAAAGTTTTTAAGGTTTTTTTTGAAAACATAGACGTTGTCTTCCAACCTTATACAGGCAGGCAGATGATTATAGGATTTTATTCCTGAAATTTCGTCTACACTTGCACATAATACATTGTACGGGTTAGGGCTAGTTATTTCAATCTATTTTTGGTAGGTGAGGCTTCATTCCATGGCCTTTTGGTTGGAAACGTTTATCATTGGGAGCAGGCAGCCATATTTTATTTTTGGTAATTCTATTTTCCTTCCTGTTGAAATTTTATGTGCTGTCGAATGGAATAAAACCACAAACTGGAGTTTAGGACGAAGAGGTATGCATTGTGAGGAAAACTAGAACATAAGTCTGTTGTATCTGCCAGAACACCACGGCTAAAAGTTCGACATAAACAGTTCTTTACTTTTTTTTCATAAACACTCACTTAAAGTTAGTAACAACATTCATGAGAAATTTGTTATAAATTTGCATTGAATCTGTTAAAATCTGTTTTTCCGATAACCAGCTGTCGCCCCTCCCACGAAAGACAACTCTCAAAAGTCGAAACATGTGCGAGCTAAGGACTAACGAGGTCTAACCTTTCAACGTGTGATTTCCAACAGGGGTTGGACGATAGGTAGTGAAAATTGATCGTCCGGCCTCGCGGCTTGAACCACCGATTCACACAGCGGTCGATTGAGCGAGTGGAGCTCACTACTGGCTACCGTCCATGAAATCAAAGATACGTGGATGAAACTGAAAATGTATCTATCAAATACAGAGTGTCGCCGGACTGTTGTTAGTGCTGCTTAATGCGAGATGCATTTAAAAAATATTAAAATTTTTTGAAAAATATGTCGACTTCGATGGTTAAACAGATTTTATTTTTTGGGTAATGATATGTCATAATGCTACTGGGAAAAAATTTTTCAAGATTAATTATTTAGCTACTTTGATTATACCGTAATTTTTTTAAAGTGAACATGAAAAATGGTATATATTCACAAATTCATCGAAAATTACGCTCGAAGGCATCCTGAATGAATATTGTACGTGGAGTAATTCTATGATCATGTTCTGTTGATTTTATTCGTGAGTGAACACAATTCATTTTGTTTAATGTAAAAAATTTACTGTTTGATAGAAGTATTTGATTCATCCTGAAATTCTATATGAAGCCATAATTTCTCATCGTGAACATTATGACATATCACAAATCAAAAAAAACATCACCTAAACAAACATTTCAGTCAAGCCAACTTGTTTTTCAGAAAATTGAAATACATTTTTCACCAAGCAGAACCCAATTCCAATTCTTTCAAAATTAAATTATGTAATGAATTATACATTAATCCTGGGACATACTGTATAAATAGTCGGAATGAGGGACTGCTGAAAAATGAGTATTTGTTTGGCTTCAAGAAGGAAAAGTATTCATTAGGATATATTCAAATTATATTTATTGTTGTAATAAAATGGAAAGTGAACACACTGATTAACAATTGTCTCAAATTCAAAATTGACGGTTGAACGACGTATCATTGTCATAACCACAAACAATTACCCAAATCAAAATGTCTCGTTCATCTAACAGTTTCCTAGTCTTCTTTTATGAATATTCCGAAAATGCCGGTAATTAGTCTTAATGAAAACAAGAAGCACTTTCATAAAGCCCTTACCGCTCAACCCGCATGACCCTAGATTCACTGAATTTAATTAACATTGCATTAAATTATATAAACTCAAGATTTCATATGAAAGATTTACTTTCTTCAGTGTGTGGTCATGTGCACGTGGGCTCTAATCTTGTGTGTAGTTAATGTGTACAATGAAGAGAGTAGGTTTGATGGATGGCAGTAATACAACGTGGCCTAAAGAAAAACGTTTCAAGTATACAATACAGCCTTTAAATTATTGTCCTTCATGCTAGGAACACAAAGTTGAGAATTACAAAAGTTACAATTATGTTTTTAGTTCGAATTGACACTAATTTTAATACCCACCCACAACACCAAATGTTAGGTGGATAACTGAATTATGTCAGTTTAATATAAAGAACGTTGTTATTGTACAAAATTGTTCATTGAGTACCATTCATTGAGGAATCTACATTATAAAACTACTTGGAAATGTCTTCAGAAAAATAGGAGTTGGAAACTAGAAAAGCAGCTATAAGAGAAGCAATCGTGTAAGCAATCTTCAAATAACTTATTATTTACTGAAATAATTTATTCACATACATACAATGTATGCATAACAGTCGTAACTGATTTATTACTGATTTGCCTGATGACGAAAGATAACAGCCACACACTTTGGATTTAAAAACATCCACGCAGAAGACGCCACTGAATTTGACGACTCTGGTACACAAATCTCTAGAAGGGTAAAACCCTCTGTATGTTTCGATAGAAAACAAATGAATAACATGTTCTACATAAATATTCAGTCATCTTTAATACTTGTTCATGACATTTCACCTCTAATAGCCGTCGCACTTCTACGAACGACAACCTCCAGAAGTCAAAACTTGTGCGAGCTAAGGACTAACGACTTCTTACCTTGTTACGTGTGATTTCTAACACAGGTTGGACGATAGTAAGTGAAAATCGATCGTTCAGCCTGGGGCTTGAACCACCGACTAACACGGCGGTCGATTGAGTGAGTGAACAAAGCATCCACGTCAAACCGACCGACTGTTTGTAGTCATTAAGTTTAAACTAGGATATCACTGCATTTTTATTTATAGATAATATTATTCATTATCATGAATTGTTCAATTTTTTACCCACTTTATTCAATCTCTTTCTGGAAATATTCTCTTACTCAGATGAATACAGTTATTATTATTTAATTTTGAATACACTTTTGAAGTCAGCAGCCTCATTGCGTCTCAGGCCAGTATGGCCAGGAATCCAGACTAGAGACAATCTGTCGAGTCTTTCTATCGAGGAGAGTCGGTTTTTGGCAATTTGCTGCCAATTTAGATGTTGCTCGGTAGGAGCCAAGAGCTTCCAAAAAATGCTTGACTGTCCGAGAATATTTTTATGGACTCGTGTGTGAGGTTGGATCCTTCCAATCTCTACGCACACAATTCAATAGCGTAAATTTCCGCTAGAAATACAGTCGTATAAGTACCTAGGCAGGTTGATATCTCTGTCCTGGGTCTGCGACTGAAAAAACCTGCACCAGAACCGGAAGGTGTTTTTGATCCATCTGTGAACCAACAACTATTTGGTCTTAATATTTCATTTTCCCGGTGGATCCACTTCTGTATACCCGGGAACAGTACTTTATAAGGCAGTTTGTAGTTGACAGTTGGAGGCATAAAGTCAGAGGTCATTTCCAGAATGCTGTGACTTGCAGTATCAACTAACAGTCTGTTGCACTCTGCATTTAATTGATTTGTTCAATTGGCAATATAGACTTCGTTTCTGAATGGCATTTCAGTACATAGTAGTTGCTACTCCACATTACTTTACAATGCGAATGATGGACCTTAACGAATATATTTTACTAATTGGTAAACAGTATCTAGCAGGTACAAAGCAGGTAAATTATTGTTACTGATGATTCGACTAATTGTAGTAAATTTTTCATGAACATAAATTTAACAGTGATAAAAAATCAATTTTTTGTTGGTCGTTCAATACGACGTAGTTGGTTAGTTGGTACTACGAAGAAATATATACATACAGAAAATGGAGGACAAAAATTAAACTTGTTGGACTCCATTGAACTCTCTGGAGATCAATAAACGTAAATAATTACATTTTTTGGAAAAAAAGGTTTTGGCTTTCTACTTCTCCATCTTAATTGAATTAACTCTATACAAAGGTGTGTGGATCATGCAAAGAAGTAACTTTCAGACACAAACTGGAAGAAAGAGATCTCTAAAAACAGTTATTTTCGTATATAAACATTGAATGACACGAAAGAAAAATACTTTTGAAACAAATACTATGAAAACTGAATTATACGAAAAACACTTTTCTCTATTCCGTTTATATTCCAAGCATTCATAATGGAATCGAATCAGGTATCATTCAAAGGATTCTTACACACTATGAATAATGAAAGAAATAAAATTTAACTTACGTGGAACATTTTATTTGTATGAAGATGAAGAAGTAGAAAGCCAAAAATCTCTCCTGAAAATATACCTTCCCAAATTAAATTACATTTTCTATCGAACGACCAACAACCACTATTCGATTAATTTATTTCCATAAAAAATTCCATGAATTAGTCGAATCATCACAAATACATTGTATATCTACTCGCTACCTAGTCTTAAAACTGCACGCTTACTAGTTAGCATCTCTATTCGTTAAAGTTGATATTTTTTGTATAAATTGCGTTGTAACGCGTACCGAACATAAAGTCTATATTGCGAAAACTTACAGTTATAATCATCATTATTATTCGTTAAAAATCATTATTATAATTGCTTACCTCCTGTGAACCAATGCCTCCCACACATTGGAGCCACCTGCAGCTAAGGTCTCATAAATGAATTGTGTTGACTCATATTTATTATAATATATTATATGGTTCATAAACTTTTCATTTTTGTTCATTTTCAGTAGAAATTGAACTCTTTTTCATGATTCAACCATTGAAAGAGGTGGGGGTGGTAAAAAATTTTGCCA
>NW_019290287.1:102227-149447 GCF_000500325.1 Leptinotarsa decemlineata
AGTATTCGAGTTTTGAATGAATCCAAAATGTCTGTCGGTTATAACATGGTGCTTGTTAAGAAATTCAAGTAATCTTTTCTTGACCGATTGTTCAAAAATTTTTGCAAAATTATCTATCACAGAGATTGGTCTATAATTTTTCATTTCGTGTTTGTTCCCAGTCTTGTAAACGGGTCAAACTCTTGACTCTTTCCATTGGTTGGGTAGATTCCCATTTATGTAGCATAAATTTATCAGATGGACAAGCAGTTTCAAAATATGTATATGTATGTTTTTGATGAGTTTGTTATAACAGAAGTGTAAAATAATTTTCGTAGTTTCAGAAGATCAAATTCAATGTCAACCAAAAAGCATAAGAACTACTAGGTTGGATATGTTGAACTACTGTATACAAAGTCTACTTTCATACAGACACCGACTTCATAGTGTTCAAACTTCTCCTGAAATACTATACTCGACATTTTCACAAGACGTACCCACTTGGTACTCATGATTATTTACTGAAAGTAAAACGTTTTTCATTCAGCAATGATTTTTCTTAATAGATTAATATTCAACGATTATCGAAATAATTATTCCAAACTCAATTGCTAATATAATCAACAATAATTGTGCAGGATATCATTTGAATTTGAAGTATAATTCGTTTCGAAGTTTATACCTATTTGAGTCCAATACCGTATCATTTAATGTAAAAAATTTTGCCAAAATTTTTTCAATAAAAAAAATTCTATACTTTTCATCCAATAACGGGGCTTTAATTGTATTTGGGCAAGAAGAAAATTTTACTATTTTTCAGCATCATTTGACAAGATTAAACCAGCATGTCAGTAGCTACCAATTTTTAGATTTTGGGCCCTTCTCCCGTTTGCTCCCACCCAGGATTGGTTTAAAATGAGTCTTTCAGTTAACCGGCTATCGTTTGCATACAAACAAAATTCTTCGAAAGTATAACAAAGAACTTGAGAATTAACAAGGTTTTATCTTTCAAGTGGCCATTCATTGAAACATTCAAACGTTAGCGGCTGTTCGTCACTGGAAGGATACATCGTATTTTCTCTTGGAATGAGTTACCAGGCCACTAGTTTGGAAAATGTCTCTACTCACCTCTGCTTAAATTGTCATTCTTTCTAGGCATGAAAGTTCTAGTGATTTCTATTCACGTTTCGAATTGCCTACATTCTCATAATTAGTTTTTATTTTAATTAATTAAACCATTTGTGATAAAATGAACTAATTATTATTATTATCATTTCGATGCGAACAAAGATACACATACGGGGCTACATAATAACCAACAAGTAACGAAATAGTTACAGAACAGGGAATTTCATCCCAACTAAAAACAGCAGCACGTGTGACACACATGTGTTTGAAGACAGGCCCTGAACTAAGTCGGCTCGACTGAATGGCAGGGACACGACTTATTGGAGGCTTCGTGGTATTTCCGTTACCTTTCTTATTTTTACCTCTCATTTTTGTTTTACAATCATTCATTCGGTCATCTGGAAAAGTTTTGGGGTTTATGACATCGGATGGTTGTGAATCTTGTTTATCTATGCTGCATCTATTTGCCATTGTCGAGAATACATTCATTACTGAGTACATATGAAGTGACTTTGCAGTGACGTATCCTCGGGGTGTAATGGGGAATGCATTCGCAATTATTTAAAAAATTGCATCTTACCGAAAGCCGAAAATTCATATTTCAAGTCCGACCACCCCTAAATTTTTTTCTTGAACTCGTATAAAATTTTTTGGTCGATTAGAAGAATCAAAATCAATACAGATTTTCATCGAGGAAGTTATCGGAAATTTCACTGAAAACACATACCGCAAATATTATCCAAATCCTAATATACAGGATGTATCAGTAATTCATTGTCAAACATTCTACTAGGACATCTACAATCAGAACAAACCATTTTAACAAAGTGGTAGAGTCTGCGAGGTTCGAAGAGAAACTTTCCATATTTCATTCGTTTTCCTTCTCTTCGTACGATATTTGCTTCACTCGAGCACAAATCTTCACGACAAATAAATATTATATCACTTTGACAGTCGAGGAGGATTACATCACGTCTCATCAATATCCTGGTAATAGGTTTCAAGCGCCTAGGGAAATGTCCTGCAAATGTCTAGTATAAGGAAACTCAAAAACCATAAATGGATTATGGTAGACCCAGGTGTTGTATAACAGTCCTAGTGATCCTCAATTTGGAATTTCAGCTCACTTGACCTGAGGAAAGTGAATGTCAGGTTCTTGGATGAGATCTTCCATATTCTTGAAGAAAACTCTTTGCATTGGATTATCCTAATTATTGTTATCATCATTGTGAAAGAAAATGGAAGATATTGGATTGTTAATGACAATTAACATTCAACTATATATTGTGAAATGACTTGTTTTCTGAAAGTTAATGATTGATGTGCCTTGCTGAACTATTTTATACAAAATCCGTAATTCAAAAGGTTTTCAGAATTTCTGAAGATTTGCCTGTCGTGGCGAAACAGAACATGTGCTTCAACACATGATTCGAAAATCATTGGAATTTTATGATATTTTTTTCATGAAAAATTCCAATATATTTTTAATTGAAAGGAAATCAACTGAGACTACATTTAAAATAATTCTAATAACCGGTGTGTAAAAAGAATCATGAAACTATAGAAAAAAGTCCACAAAACATTTTTGCCATTACATTGACAGAAAAAAAGCAGGCTGTCCGTGCAAAGCCGGGTCAGGTCGCTAGTACAAATACATATGTATTTGACTGAAAGTTTTACTGTGGCCGATCGTAGCATTTCCCGCTTACAATTACCGGAATTGAATTTCATTTGCTTTGATACTTATGCAAGAACACCGACATTTCTGCCAATCAGAATTACGCACTGCTTCCGATCTATTAATTGCTTGTTTGGTATTTTATAAACCTAATAATGGCGTTGGCAAACATGAATTCCAACGTAAACATCCGTTCAACTTGGTATGTGCTTCTGTTCATAAACTGTGGTTTTTCAGAAAATGTATGAAACAATCATCAGTTAAAATTGTATTTGACTCTTTACAAAAACCTCTCGTTCCCGGTGACGTATTCCGAGAAGAGTTAAAGAAAACTGATTTTGTTTAAAAACGATGCAATAATAATATTTATTTTATTTACAGAATCTGGCGGGAGATAAATCATGGGGTATCACATCTGGCCTGCCGTTTTAGCCCTATGTATTTTCATAGAGTTTCAAGCAAACGCTCTTACGCCGTCAGGTTAGTACCAGTAGAATAAGGAAACAGTTTGTAGAAAATATTTTTCATATCAAATTCAAACTAAGTGAAATAAATAGACTACAAATGATACAATGAATACAATCCACACTCTGTACTGATATTATAAAAAGAAAAGATTTGTTCGTATGTTTTTAATGGATGAACTCAAAAATGACAATTCTGTGTCATATGTTCTTTAAAAGCGTGTTTTTTAGTTTTTAAAACTATATTTACTTTTAATTTTTTAGTTTTGTATGCTATAACATCGTGTTTTTTAGTCTTTTCAAACTATATTTATTTTATCTAAACTTTGGGATCAATCAGCCGTATATTGTTTAGAAAACTCACCATTGATATTTTCCGATTCCGGAAATCACCAGCAGGCGCGTGTGTTAAAAAAAATTCCTTTTTTCAAATGAAGAAATACATGTAAAGTGAGTTTGAATTATATCAAGGAGGTTACGTACAGCGCCATCTACCCACGAATAGATCAAGCAATAATGTCGATAATTCTGTCAAATACAGATCCCGAGCTTGAGAGTTACAAACAAACAAACAAGCAAACAAACAAACAAACAAACGAAGTAGCAAACAAACAAACATACATACATACAGGTGAAGCTGATAAAAGCTTCCCAGAAAGTAACCCAGAGAGTGCGAAAACTATTTATAGTTCATGAAATAATGTACTACGAAGTCTGTAGGAAAAATTAGGGGAATTTTAATTTTGGAACGAACATCGCTGCCACACGCACATTATTTCCGAAAAAAATTCATGTTATGAGCCAATCGATATGCCAACATCCTCAGCAACCTTCCTAATAGTGATTCGACGATTCTCCATTGTTGTTGTTGATGTGCTGGGACGAAAGGTTGCCGCTGTCAGAAATCTGATAATTTAAAGTCCGGGTGGAACCGCGTCTTGTATTTTTGTTAGTTCGACGTTTCGGCTTCGACTTTGAAGCAATTTTTCAAAAAGCTATTGCTACACTGAGGTCTCAATTTGCATACTTCTGAGGTACTAACACTCTGCCCAGGTCTCATTGTTGGTCTCTGCAAGGGTCTCAATCTGCCTACCCCCTTGGGAATAGGGAATGTCAGTCACTGACATTTCCTACATGTTGAGAAGTATTGCAGTTCTGGAGGTTGGTAGAAGTGCTTGGCTATGCTGGTTTTCAGTTTCACCTTTTATATACGATCAGTTACTCCAAATACCTCTGGGTATGAATTTGCTTACTTATTTACTGAAAATATTTAGATATTTCTGTAAAACTCAAATGGATGATGTTGCCAATTTATAGTTGAAGTGAATGAATGTATTACTTGTGATGTACTGTTTGGAACCTTTGGTGTAGTAAGGAATATTACTACACCAAACTAAACACTACACTTAAATAAACTGAAGATGATCACTTGGTGATCGAAACACGTGTCGATGTGTTAACAATAACGGTTTGGTGTTGGGATTCAACTTCAGTAATATTCAGAATTTATTACTGATAAAAAATATAATTGAAATTTCATTATCTATGTATCTGTATTGAACATATGAATATTTTCAATAGAAAGTTTCATTTATGAAAATGAATCAACTTCCTAAAAGTAATTCGGATTTCTAGAAACTCAATAGAAGTTATTTCATATTTTAATTATAGAAACATATAAAAAAGAAAGTGATACAAATTATGAAATTATGAAACAACAAGCAAAATTATTTGGCACTCCGGAGCAACTTGATTGATTCCAGTGGCGTATTTGTTTTTTCAGCTGAAGGAAAACCCGGAACAATCAGCAGCACTACATCATCTGAAGATCTTAATCTGCCAATGTCCTTTCCTCCATAGAATGAAATGTTGGATCACTCCAATAAAATCAAGATATTGCCAGAATATTTACTGACACGACTATCGTCAAACTTAAACCAATCCGTTTCGTTTTTGACCGATGCGTAATAATGAACAGATTCAACGCCAGAACCACAGTGACTACTGCATGAAGATTATAATAGTGGTCTGCTAGAGTGTTCATCTATTTGGAACCTTGGTAGAAGTTGCATATAAACACATAAAAAGGCCGAAAAGTTTCACATTTTTAGAAATAGAGTTCGGTATTTTGATTACTCAATTTCCTAACATCTCAACGTAGATGAATGGTTCCTGTTTCGATAAAAATTATGATATGAGGAAAATTCGTAAAGGTGATTGCAGATTATGCAAACCTGTATTCAGAAATTTGCAGCACTTGAAAATTTTTTGTAGAAGAATACTATAGCACAAATTCAGCTAATTTAGATATTTCCCATTAGAAATATTTTTCGTGAAAGTGATAGGTCATCTGCTAATTTTGAGAGGATTTTGCAAAAGCATAGCATAAGACTACAAATTTCACAAGGTTTAGAAGTTGGCAACAAGAGACCAAATGAAAACATTCTGGTTTTCTGTTGGAGTAAAGAAATCAGTGTTTTTTTCAAAACATGTTGTGAACTGATGTATGAAGCAGGAAACTTGTTTTTGCGAAACATATTTTCAAAACTTACTAATACAATTTACTGTAAGTATAAAATGTATTCAAAACCGTGATACGTTCTTCGCTCAAGCAGAAATGATAAATTGATCCTGAGTTATTTACTGATATTTTTCCGATATCTCTCTGTATTCATGTAATTTGTTTCACGGTAGCACAATTGGGTTTGTCACAAAAGTAACCAATAGATTTCGTTGAAAAAATCACTTCTTCATTATGTAGTGTTGTTGTAGTAGAGTTGTTAAACCGTGTCTGAAAACAGTTTCAGATTTAATTGCCATTCCCGAGAACCTATTTTTGGATTTTGGCACAGCAATGGTTAAATTAATTATTTCGGAGGAATCTAAAAATAGATATCATGATCACCATGAAAAATGTTCTCCGAAAATTAACTCAAATCAATTTCAATTCCCAATAATATTGAAAATGAAAACTGCATTTTCATTTCTACGAATTTTCAGCACAATACTACCATAATATTTATAGTAGTTTTCTCGGAAGTCTATTTACAATTATCTATTGATCCTCTCTGAATCTTTTTTTCAGAAAAATCTATAGATTATCAGAAAAATCAGCATTTGTGAAGGTTTTGCTAAAGCAATTTGAATCAAAACCTTGAACAAACTTTGGTCGGTAACATCTAACAATGAACAAGTAATAAGCACTTACCACTAGAAAGAAAAACGGAATGGCCAGACTACTGGCTGTTGTCGGGTTTATCAGCAATTTGGTCCTAATGTTTCGCCTGTAACGTCATTATCAAAAGCGATGATACAATGATAATGTCCGCCTTCGTTGAAGACGAAACGACAGGCAACAACGTTAGACATACACCATGAAAAAATCTATTTTGTAAAATGTACAAAGTTATTGAGTCCTTACGGGGAGATTCTTCCCTCAAAAAAGTCAAACTGAAAAGCTAACCCCGAAATGTTACTGCGTAATATAAACCACTAAATGGCCCAATTAGTCAATAATTCGTTGTATTCATTTATCTTGCTCACAAACTGAATAACCCAGAAAAAAAAAGTATATACTTAGCTATCTTTGGTTGTGATGCACTGTTTAGAACCTTTGGTGTAGTTATAAATATTACTGGAGTTTAATCCCAACACCAAATGGTTTTTTAAACACCTCAACACGTGTTTCGATCACCAAGTGATCATCTTCAAGATGAAGTTTAATCTTAACTGAAGACATTTTGAATAACTGACCCAAAGAAAGGAATCATAAATTAAAATTCGAAGAAACCTAATTATCTAATTTTTTTCCAAATATTGAATAATTTTTCAATCTCTCTTAATCTCCGTAGGGATTATAACCTCATAAACTCTCTGAAGTCCAAATTGATATTTAGGAGCGATCAGTTTTTAACAAAAAATCGCTTTCTGGCAAGAAAATGCACGTTGCCTAGCGCAAGTTCTGATTTCTGAGGGTTATCGTTTTCAAAGGGGCGACAGCTGGTTAACGTAAAAACACATTTCAACACATGCAATTAATAATACAAAACACATACAAAACTGAATATTTCAGAATTTCATTCATTACTTATTTGCGACATTACCAAAATAATTTTTAAGACATCAATTTTTGTCATTCGCACTGCATAACTTGTTAAGGAGTGCATCTGAATTTGATCTCATTCTATATCTGTTGTGAATTTACATATTCCTAATATTAAGTTGAACAGCACAGTTATATTTTTTTCAGATGCCGAGTATATTGATGGAAATTACACTAGTGACAACTTTGACAACATAACTGTCGTCTCGAATAACAGTTTGGTTCTTCAGTGTCCTGTGAAAGATAAGGTTCAATGGAGAATCCTTAACGATACTTGGAAGAATGTGCAGGTAAAAAACCAGCGAGAATATTCATTGAATAGAAATTTTTCTCCTAAAAACAACTCGGCAAAAAATATTTGTTTTTTGCCGCCAAAAAGTCCCAAAACCAAATATCACTCTTTCGACCTGCCTTTAAAGAACGAGCCTGAGTATAAAGTCTGGTTGGGAACTGCAGAAAAAGACGGAAGATGATTTTCCATCCAATAGTTGAATCACCAGACAGACAGACCGCCCTGGAAACCCTTGATTGCCTTGTATAAGTAAGGTTGGAGTTTTCAGTCAATCCTATGATGGCAACTTCATAAGAGAAGATGTCCATACCTATCTGAACTCAGACTTGTAATTAACAGAAAAATGAGTCTAACAATGCATTCGTCGTTCAGCCTAGCACCACTGACCTATGCGGGTCGACATAGCACGGTCTGGTGTTTGTTAACGAATGTTTCTGATTTGATCTAGTGACTTGAAATGTCATGAGTTCACGTAATATTCATTCAATATCAGCTCTCAAATAGCTATTACATTGTATATATACATTTGATCGGTTGCTTGCTTTTTTGTATACTTCATTAGTCGGTCTTCGTCTTCCCCCACTACTCCTCCCAACCAATTTACCTTATCTCTCTAATTCAGAACGTTTATTTTTCGCAAATCCTTTTGTACCGTTTTCAACGATCTTGGTTATTCTGTAATTTTAAACCTGTAAGGATGTTCTATCAATATGATTCTTTTGGCTTTCATAATTGCTGATATGTTCGATATTTTATATAAATTTTCCAATTCTTCACTAGTTCTTCTTCTCCAATTCTTTTCTGTATTCATTCCTCCATGTAATGTTTTTATTATTTATCTTTTTCCCAATTTTTCTTCTTGCATGAACATATCGCTATTACCATATTTACTGACGACTTCATTATTATAACCCTTACACATTACCCTGAATCCTTACACCCAATTACTTTGTCTTGAAACAGTGCTCTCAAGATTGCATATTTTATATTTTCCTTCATGACCCGTGCTTCTTTTCTTCAATTACATTCTGGAAAATTATAAAGTAATGGATTTAACCTAACTTCCAGGATTGGCTCACTCCAAGGCGTTTATTCACCCTTCGAAACTTGAATACCAAACAGTTGTTGGACTACAGTAGGGATGAACTACGATGTCTAACAGGCCTTCTTACAGGTCACTGTCATTTGAATCATCATATGCAGAGACTCGGACTGTCAAAATACAGTGTGTGTCGACTCTGTTTGGAAAATGATGAAACAGCAGAGCTACTTCGTGCCTGCCCCGCCGGGGACCGAATCAGGTTTTTAGAGTTCGGCAGAGCTGTACTCTTTTCATCTGACCTGAAAAACCACTCGCCATACAAACTACTCTGCTTCGTTAATGAGCTGGGTTTAATTGGTCGGCTGTGAATGCGTGTGAGCCACAATAAACCCTTGCGGGTTGCGGTGGAGGGACGAATAGACCCACTTACTTTGGACCTAACCTAACCAAACTAACTTCATCGATACATTCCTTCAATAACTCAAAGTAATTCTCATTTTCTCATCCCAAATCATTCACTTCTGGAGCAAAGCAAAATGTATGATTATTATTATTTTATTTTTATTTATTTTCAACGAATAATTTCAGAAAGATGTAGACACACTGGAATTCAATCCAGTAACTCTCCAAGATCAAGGATTGTATGCATGCTTCAGAAATGGAGACACCTTGATAAAGAAGTTCAATGTTACTGTTTATGAAGCGCCTCATTTCTTGAAAAATATGAAGAAATTAGTGGTGAGACCAGCTGGTAATATGTTTCGTTTAAACTGCAAAGCTGGAGGATATCCAACACCAAACATAACATGGTTTAGCAAAAATAAAACACCACCTTCAAGAACCATGGGTGACATCAAGACAAGCCATTGGTCTTTAACTTTGGAAGAGTCGACACTGGATGACAAAGGAAATTACACCTGTCTTGTTTGTAATATTGTTGGCTGCATTGACTTCACCTTTGTCGTAGACATCGTTGGTAAGCATTATAAAATATTATATTTAGTCGTCTTGAAAATACATTTATTTCTCATTGAACAGAACGTTTTCCTTCCAAACCTTATATCAAAGAAGGATATCCTCAGAACATTACGGTTTTGAAAGACACAAATGCTACTTTCGAATGTCCTCAAGTCTTTGTAGATTTGGAACCATATATACAATGGTTCAGAGCAGAAAATCAGACAGAAATGAGCGACGATTATAGTAAAAGCAACTGGACGGAACAGGTTAAAGATTTTTTTCAATTAAGGGATACGGTGATGGCAGATAAATCTTCGTTTTTCGCATTTCTGAATTCCAAGATAAAACACGTTTTCATTGACTCTAAACCTCCTGCCGCAAACAAATAAAGGCGGAGATTGGAAGTATTATAGAAACGAAGTGATAATCGTGTCTAGTAGAGTTTGATATGCTGGAAAATATCAATCTTTCCTTATATTCCTAATTACTATTCTGACAGATATAGCGACAAAATAAATTTACAAATTGCATCTTGATGCAGTAGTGATCACCATCAAAGTCAACAATGTATTTGCTCCCCATCAGTGACAGCGTTAAAACGTTTTGAAGGATTTTTGTTGTAAATATATCCCGAATGAAAAGTAATGTTTTCAAAATTGATGAACTGTAGCTCTTCTATTTCATGGCTTAAAAGAAAGGCGTGTTTATAATGACAGCTGTCAAATATTCCTTCATATATTCGTATCTTCAAGAGCATTGACCTAGTAGTGATTTTCCACCAAAGTGATACTCATAATACTACAGTTATGCTCGTTCGTAATAAAATACTTTGCAACGATGAGTAAAAATGTCTCAAAAACCGTTGTCCAAACTAAATTGAATGAAATGGTGTCTATTCTACTGTTCCGAAAGAGAGTACAGAAAATTTCGGAAGAAGACTCACAAAAACTCAGTGAATGAGTAATAAATTACTTGTTTTATCTTGGAATTATTGTGGAAGTTTTGTTATTTGGGCTATTTTGTGTTTATATGTGGTGTAGTCAGGTAAATCTACTTTTGTCAATGTCCACTGATAATCTGTCTAGGGTATATGTATTTATAACAATTTCTTTATTGCTTGTATCAACAAATCCCGAGTTTTCTAAAAGAGCATCATCAAAGGCGTACTATGATCATAAAAGTTGTTTAAATAATGAGTTTTTCGATGGGTTCTCAATTATAACTTTGCTTCGTGTCAGTCTTGACATTAGATACAATAAGATGTGCTGTAATCTCCTGAACAATATGGATATTATTGCCGACAAATGTTATTGAGCAGGTAATTCCATGGGCTACATCAGTGATTCCGAAAGTGGTCCAGATGGACCCCCAGGGGTCCACGAGAGACTGGACGGGGGTCTACGCTGGCATGCAAAAGAATGGGGGTCCACAATTCATAAGCGGGGGTCCACGAAAACTTATCTGGTCTCGATAGTGAAGAACTAAAATGCTGGCTTGACTTCACTATCGATGTGTATGTAAAAACTTGCGAATTCCATATTCAGTATAACGTGTAGAGACTTGCAAAGCGCCGCCGCTGCCGCCGTCCGCAAAGCTTGTTCAAACGTGCGAAAAGAACGAAATACAACTTTTTATTCGAAAACTGTTATTTCCATAGTTAGATCCAATCTTCACATATGTTTGTCAAGTTTTGGGAATATGGTAGAAATGTAGCTGCAGGGGGACCACCGGAACCAGCAAAATTTTGATAGTGGTCTATGATAAAAATAAGTTTGGGAACCTCATGGCTACATGACGACTTTCTCTTTGATGGTTTCACTATGATTCTAATGAAGAATTTCAATGACACAGGACTTTGTACTGACAGGATTGTTAATGATAAGAGATTATGGGCAAAGATAAATTCATGTGTTTTTATAAGACGTAATGTCGTATACCTATTTTATTGGAAAGAAGGAATTTTCTCCTTCTACCGAGGGAGTGAATGTTGATGTTTATTTCCAGCAAATGGCAGGTTCCGGTCGCTAACTGAGTGAAGTAAAGCTAGTCACTATTATTAGGTTATGTGACTGGTTAATGAGCAGACTTTGAATATGTTAAGGAGCCCAAATATCGTCGGACTATCCGTTTCAACACTACATAGTGTGGATAATTTCAACGGATTCGTAGTTGGAGGCAGCACAGGTGTCAATACTACAAAACCTTCAATAAAGAAGATCCGATGCACTTGTTTATTCTTAAGTAGCTGCAAAGAAGGTTTATACAGTAGTAGACACAATACAAAACCTACA
Source organism: Leptinotarsa decemlineata (assembly GCF_000500325.1). Classification (NCBI taxonomy): domain Eukaryota; kingdom Metazoa; phylum Arthropoda; class Insecta; order Coleoptera; family Chrysomelidae; genus Leptinotarsa; species Leptinotarsa decemlineata. The sequence goes on from NW_019290287.1 coordinate 114,164, forward strand.
AATTGAAGATGCTATCGAAAAGCAAGGGCTAATTATCAAAAAATGTGACTCATTTGATATTACGATGATTTGGAAAACATCAAGCAAAAATGAATGAAGACAACCTATAACGCATTAATGAGTCATCAGAAGTAATTGAATTACCTGTAGTAAGTAGTATCTCAACCACTCAGGTATCGGAGTAAATAAATAAGGAAACACCTCACCATAACTTATACAAGAATCATCAAACATTAGGTACTCATAAAGCAGGAGTTTTGTTAACAAGTCTTGTTAATGTCATCTGAAATGATGGCGAAACATCGAATACATACACTGCTGGTAGGTCTCTCTGTTATATGCTAGGAAGCAATTGAGATTATTTCCAGAACGTGGTCAGTTGGTAGCTGGTTAGATGGTGAGTTTCATTCACGAAGTCACCGCAATATTGAATACCGGTATGATTTCTGCTTTGGAACGCCCAAGTCGACTCTGAATTTTTGAGAGTTGCCATTATTGCCATCATGTAAATGGAAGTGATACATTCACATTGAAAACTGAATTCCAGAATAAATCTTAAGTGTTGACAATGTGTAGATGAATCCATCGAGATGCTCATTATAGTGTGTGTTTCGTGAGTATAGGCAAGCAGAATTTTGATGGTACTGTTCAGTAGACAAAAAAAATAATTATTTTTCAGCTACAAAATGAATGAATTTTGTATTCAGAATTCAGGATTTTCAGCACTCGTTTTCGACATATGCATAACTAACTCTATTTCCTTCAACTGGAAAATATTGAATACTTTCCGATTATAAAATATTTGATTACTGTTTCGTAGAAAACAAATGAATGATACTCATTCACGAAGGATACAAATTCCAATTTGAACACATGGACCTATAAAGGCTCATCTGACGATACAGTAACACTGTTGGGATAAAAAAATATTTCACCTACTGCTATAGTTTCAACACTATTATAGGACATCAGTAATGCATTTTTCGAGGCACATCCAGTGAATTATGAAGATTCTCATAGAAAATTGAGAGGGAAATTGAACACCAGGCGAATTAAAAAAGCGATTTAAAACCGTCACAGATCGATGTTCAGACCGTGAATAAATGAAAATTAGGTCAGGTTTAGCATGTAAAATTCAGACTCGGAAAATTTGTCGCTTTTGTATCTACAGGGTGAGTCCGAAGTATTGAAATTCAGTAAACTCATCAATGGGATACACGTAACAAATCGATTGAGACATCAATCATCATTATGGGCTCTGTAGAACATACGTGAATACAAACAGAACAAGTATGCTGTTAAAAATTGGTTGTAACCCTTTCTTTCAGCTTACCGTAGTCGGTAAAAATGATGAAACTATAGAAAACGGAATTTCCTCAAAATATATATGATAAGATTAATATTATTGGGCGAACTACTGTAAATCATTCTAACTTCAATTTTGTTCTGACTTTTGTCAGTTGCTCTAAAAACCTTGTTATACCTTTCGAGTTATTGCGCGTTAAAATCTAACAGACCGGAGCGATAGTTTTGTTTTTGGATTTGCTACTGCGATTTATATGAATTTCAAAGGTGATAGTTCGAATTTTAGATGGATCTTGAGAGAGAAAAAGGGCATCTTCAGCGTCTTTCTGATGGAATTGAAACTGAAGATGCTCACATTGACAACGAATCAGAGATTGAGATTGAAGAAACTTGCGTCTATACTATGAAAACCATGAAAACGTCGAGCACAAATAAAAGTAAATACAGTAGTTGCAGATTATCTACAACATATCCGGAATGGGAAAACGATGTTTTTTCTGCAAGAAGCACAGCGAATCTCATTGTCATTGTCGAAAATGTGCTAAATTAATGTCTGATATATTCCAAAATGCTGTGTTCCATATTGATTAGAAGGCATTCAATTTTCATAAAATTTTATCGAGCATGTTTTTTTTTCCAAAATCATCCTCCAGTCATGTTTTATTAGAACATTTTGATTAACGGCATTTTTTGAGTTGGTCTGTGTTTTGTCATTTTTTTCCAAATTTGAAAAAAGCAAAAATTTTAACAAAAATCAAAACACTACAAAGCACTACAGCAAAAACCTTAAGGTGCTCTAAGAGCATTGCCTGTGCGAAAGTAGAGATTAACGTTGAATCTGAATCGCTGGAGATTAAATTCATTTGAAAAAACTCTCTCAGGAAGTTGATTCCACATAAACGCAGTTCTCCAAATTGAAAAGTTCTCAAACAATGCAGTTCGAGGTGTACTGAGTTGAACCTCAAAATAATGTGAAGCCACAGTCCGATGCGTACTTCTGATATGTACCCCTCTTGGTGCAATCAAATGTGCCAAGTTACTTGAACACTTCCCGTGAAAGTATCTATAGAAGAGAGACAAATCTCCAACCTTTCTTCGATGTTCCAGACTATCAAGATTGCACGTGATGTTCGTATCTCCAATCAGGAGATGGCTTTTTTCTGGATGGAATCCAGCAACTTCAAAGTTTTCTTAGGGGGAGCTCCATACATGAGAACAATATTGTAAAAAAATTTTTCAGGAAGCTGGAGAGCCATACACAAAAATGATCCGACAAGCCATAGCATGAAAGTTTGACCAGCAAACGCCATAGAAATATCAAGTGCAACAGCTCTTGATTCTCTATGTTTCTAGATTGCGTTTTTCCAAATATGGGTGACATACGATAGAAGGTCGCCTGTTGATCTTTGTTTCCGAAAGCCATATTGATGATCGTTCAATATGTTATATTGAACGATCTAAGGTCAATATCTAAGGTGGTGGTTTGCGGCTTTCACTATGATTTTTGATAACACTGATAGCACAGCGAATGATCTACAGTTATTTCGAAGATTTGTTTTGCTCTTTCTGGGAGTAGGCTGAACGCGAGCAATCTTCCAACAAGAAGGAAAAATCCCTTCCTTGTAAGACAGGATGATGTGCACTTCATCAGGCGTAGATGCCTTGTTGATATTGAGCTGTTTCAAAGTAATTTCCGACATTGTGGATTCTAGTGTGGGAATAGTGGGTAGTGCCTTTCCCAGACAATCGACTGTGGAGTGGGAGGCAAATTGTTTATCCTTGAGCCCAAATATTACAATGTCTAAAAGGATAGTCTGGCATTGTGTTGTTGTGCATTTCACCAGTGAGTTTTTTATAAAGAATGATACCAAGATATTTCATTTCCGCTGCGAGTGGAATAATCTCACCACTGAATGAAAGTGGATCGTATCTTTCTCCCGATGAAGAAATTTACAGGAATATGCTCCTTCTGGCATGAACTATAAACATCGTTCAACGTAATTTGGACGATATTAGAAACTACCGACTTGTTATTAGCCAAGATGGCAAAATCGTCTTTATCAGTTTGTAGATCTCACTCTATGGTCGAATACATCAAGCAAAATGTCTTTCAGGAGTGCACACAAAATGAGAAAAAGAGTCGTGGGCGTTTGTATATTTATGAGCATGACTAGACCCATCCAGTAATAATCGATTTTATACCCTTTTCAGCCAAGGTTCATCCAGTTCGTAGAAGTTCCAATTTGAAGTCTGGAGACAATCGTTTAGTGAAATAAACTGTCAATCAGATACGTTACCTATTTACCCAAGTATTTCATTACATATCAGTATAAATATACTTTTAAAGGGGTGAAATTGTCACCAACAAGGCTGGAAGTTGTTTAATAAATTAATTTCTCTAAAAAAGCATGCTCTGAATGATAAATTGCGATTAAAACATATTCACTGGATGTTCCACGAATAAATGTGTTCTGTGCGTGATGACTTATTTCACTTCCACATCAAGGCCCTATTCATTTACATATACCATTGGCTATGAATGACATTGAAACTGACTCACCAGAATAATAAATTATGTTGATTTTCAGGCTTGATCTCAGAAAAAATTCGTATTTCACTCAAAGAACAAATCATTTAAATCTGCAACTTACTCAAGGAATACTCTGTTTTCAAGGTCGAAAAGACCAAAGTTCGTCAATAAATGTATGCTCATGGTGATGGTACTCGTCTAATTTGAGGTGGTGGGCTTTGTTGGTATATAATTTATATTTGTTATATGTATGGTGATGGTGAATTTCCTTTCTAGAGCGATATCACAACACTCCTATATTAACAACAGGACTTGAAAATACAACGGTTGCTTCTGGGTCCAACGTTACCATGACCTGCGAAGTCGTTTCGGATTTACACCCATTTATAACATGGACAAGGTTCATTGATGAACCTACTAATTGTTCTCACACTGATTTGAGTGACTGTAATACTACAGTCCTCCAGGTATATACTTAGAAATAATATAGATGATACTATGAATTGAAAATTTCTTGCCAGCCTACTAATTAAAAATTTGCGCTTCCAGTGCTCAATAGAGTTATACCAAATAATTGATGGAATGATTTTTCTTGAAACTTTGAACATTTACTTAATGTTTTTTATACAGAATGAAAAAATCATAACATTATTTGACTAAGAGTTGACATTAAAATCATCAGCATGTCTCTAGCTTGAAATCCTATTAATTATGATACAATACAATGTGTTGATTAGAACAAAACTTGTGCTAATTTTTTATTTAATTTGCATGAATATATTTTTGTGCTCAACTGATGTAAGTGGTATAACGTAGACACCATGTAATTGAATTTAGGTGTCAATCAGGGTTATTTCAGAGACTGGTGGAGAAAAAAATTCAATTTGTGATATTTAAACTGTAACAAAGATGTTAAAATATATCAAAAATTTCAAAAAAGTTTGTGACAAATAAATTATCATTGCTTTCTCTGGCAACAAAATAGTATTGAAGTTGAAAAAAATGACTATTGTTTTTTAACCTGACTTTTAACAAAAGCTGAAAATCACCATGTCAATATTTCTGCAAGAGCCCAAAAATTATTAAATTGAGTTTCAAGATTGACTTTAATTTCTAATAGCATAGAACTATGCACTGAAAGAGTGTTGTAATTAATTTCTGAGATAAAACCGACCTCTGATAAGTTTTGAATCCAACTTTCGAAAAGAAACAGGCTTGGCTTGAGTTTTTCGAATGCTATTCATTTCACTATTGTTTTTTTATTGGATCTTGCTAGATTGCAGCAAGTCGAAATCAAATTTTCAAAGGAGACACTGATAGAAATGAAATAAGTTACTGAGTAATTTGACACGACTCATTACAAATAAGATATCGTTATTATGTATTCGAATTTTAGATAGAGAAGAAAATAGTAGAAATTCTCTTGAGTACTGACGAAATACTGTTTTTGTAATATTTAAAATAGTCACATTCTTCATGGAAAATCCATAGGTACAACTTTTCACACAGTCTCAGAAGTTATTTTGGTTGACATTTTGCGAAAAATGAAAAGAGAAATGAAAATTTCTATGTTTTTTTACAAATAAAAGTGGTAAAAAACATAGAAATTTTTATTTCTCTTTTCATTATGATCTCCTACCACGTAGTTAACGGCTACATCCATCAATTTATTTTGCGAAATCTTAAATTTTTTGACTGATTCATTACTTTTCCGCTAGAAAAGTAATGATGGGAATACAAACCAAGAAATATTCATAATACCCAATGTTACTCATGAAGATGAAGGATGGTATGCCTGTTTCGCATCGAATAGCCTTGGTACCACAGTCTCCAAGGGCTACCTTCAGGTTGTAGATGAGGAACCTGGTGAGTATTTGATATTGATAGTTGACACAATGGTTGGACATACATTCATTTTCAACTTACTAGAATAATACAAGTGTATGTAAACGTATATTTTAAATCATTGAATCATTCCACTTCGTTTAAAATTTCTTGAGTTTATTCATTTGTGCCGAAAATGAGAAGGTAAAGTATCACTTTTCAATGTTTGTCTATTTTAGTCGACGAATTACGAAATGAATGAATCATATTATTATACAGACATTAAAAAGAATATTTTAAAAATCGTGAAATAGGTAATCCAGTAAAAAACACATAATTGCTATTTCTGATATATTCCACACAGACCCTGGTGTATTTCAATATTGAAATAAATATTAAAAATTTTTATTTTTTCATGAGTTTTTGCCGAATGTTCCATATGTATTCAATTTATTTCCAATATTTCATGTATTTTTCTTTTGGTGTTTTTCTGGTGTTCATTGGCGTTTCAGTTTCGTCAAAATCACAAATTATCCACTAATTGAAATATATGGATCGCCATCGACATTTCATGGTTTTTATTTCGCGAAGTTGCTATGAATTTTTCATCTGCTTTTGAAGCAGGATCTGATGTTATTCTTAGATACACGCGTTTAGTGAAGGAGATCATACGACACTGTTTGAAGATGTGGAACTACTTGCACCCGATCATGGATACCACAGTCGGCTTGTACGGGAAGCTATAGAAATCCATAAAAATACAGAAAACTACAACAGAAAAGAGGAGGCGATAATGCTTGACCAAATTTGGAATCCCATAGTGAAAGATGCTAAGGTGGTAGCAGTGCAACGCAATGTAACAGGTAATAACACTTCGGCCAATAACAACGCACCAACTAGAACGGTGTCAACATAAATACAGCTCACGAACTAGAAATCACGAACATCATCAACCTAAAGTTGATGATATTCCATGCAGAAAATACTTCTGTGAAGATAATAACATCAACAGGTAATAACACTGCGGCCAAAAGCAACGCATCAACAAGAAAGGCGGGCTACATGAGCGAGCATAAATACAACTTACGAACTAGAAATCACGAGTCATCGGTGAACCATCAGGAAGAATACACCTCTGAAGAAGCCACCCACAACGTTAGGATATAGTTCCAAACCACAACGGCATTCAAACCCGAACGAAGATCTTAACACTGAAAGCCTTTGCAGTTCCGGCGACCATTTTAACCCCCAACAAAGTTATCAAAGCAGAAAGCGGAATTGTCTGACCTGACATTATTAAATCCGGTTCGGAGACATTTATCTACTTGGGGAAAACCGATGCCTGAGTTTTTGTGGCATTGAACCTGGTTACTTTCACCTCAATTCGAAATCATTTCTAGATCCTCATTAAGATATGCAACCTCTTGCTGCCTGTGAAGATGTGCCTCCGTAGCTGATGTCCTGGAATTCAAATATAATGATGAGACAAGTGTGCTGTCGTCAGCAAAGCAATATATTCGATTCTTGTTTTTTTCCAATAAGCCGTTGATATACAGTAAAAAGAGGGTTGGAGACAATATGGATCCCTGGGAAACACCAGCGTTGATGGTGGAAGTATTCGAAAGATATCCATCGACGACCACTTGAATACGATAAATGATATTGGAGATCCCAGCTCAAGATAATAGTTTCAAGCACACACAGAACCATGATTTCTCTGACAGTAGTTGTTCTCCAATAAAAAGTACACTGCATATGGTGGATATTGGAAATGGTTCACATTCCAACTATTTTCTGATCTTCCAGCTCTTTTATTTCATCTGAGATTCATTTTTGCAAAGATTTCACTGATATGGGTTCAGAAAGATCAGTATCAAAAATACGTGGATAAACGGACTTATTGGTTTTTGTAAAAAATAACATGAAAGGATGATATGATGAAGTTGTGTGAAGTTTTGTTATAGCAGAAGGGACTGTCAGACTATTTCAAGGTCTAACTAGGAGACTGACTGTGTCTTTTGTGCAAAGCCCTCGTACATTTGAAAAATATGTTGCAAAAAGTTTTAGTAAAGACAATTAGCTTTCTATGGCATAACTTTACATTACACCTAATTTTTGATCTTTATTTTACCAAAGAAATGCAGATGTTTTGTTGTTTTACCGACATAAATGCAGTTAGGGCTACTGTTGATCAACTTAATCTATAAAGAAGCTGCGGCCTCCCAGAAAATATAGAAAGAAGGACAGTAACTCACTGAAATGAAATGAGATAGAACAATTACTGGAATAACTTACTGAGACGACATAGTAGAGGGCTACTCACTGAGCACTGTCCATTCAAAGGATACGCGAACAACATAACCCTTAAGAATTGGGACCTCAGCTGCAGGCAATACAAAAAAGGGCCAGGGACAGCTCATACGGAGACACTGGGATCATCGAAGTAGGAAATGTGATTGAAAAATTATAGGGTAATTTCGAAAGTTTTGTCGGTTTCAATGTCACATATTTTTGTAGCTCAATATCTCAGCTTCAAGCTTATTACTATATAATTTTTCACTGCGAATTTAAATTGAAGCAAAGCGCTGCTGAAACAGTCCGACAAATTTCCCTAGCATTTGGCAACAATAGCATCAATGAACATACTGTTCAACATTAGTTTGCAAAATTTCGTTCCGGCGAACTTGGGCTCGAAGCCCCGAAGTGGTCGACCTTCAGATGAGGATTTGAGGACTCTGATGGATGAACTATCACGTTGTGACGTCTTTTCTTTGCTTTCGCGCAACCAAAACAATCCTTTTTTCGGATAGGATCATCACGTGTGATGAAAAGTGGATACTTTACGACAACAAAAGACGTTCAGGACAGTCACCCAGGCTCATCGGTTTCCACGACAACGCCCTTCCGCACGATTTACAAATCATCGTCCGAAAATTAAACGAATCGAGCGTCGAAGTTCTGCCTCATCCACCATACTCCCCAGATTTCTCGTCAACCAACTACTAATTTTCAATCACTCCTACAACTTTCTCACCAATAGAACCTTTGCCAATTATGACCAGGCAAAACGGCCTTCGTCGACTTTATCGATTCCCGAGAATCAAATTTTAATGCTGACGGAATTGATCGACGTTGGCAAAATTGCACTAATTCAAATGGAACTTATTTCGATTGAGCTGAATAAGTATTCACTGAGGTATTAACAGTCTAAAGTAGAGTCATATAAAGGGACAAAACATTTGCAACAACCTAATAGTACTCGGAATAAAATTGTTGGAGTATGTGTGATGAAAAGATGGAAGAAAAAATGCAATGACGCGTTGAGGCTGTAGTTTTACATTGAGTCGAAATTGAAACAATTCATCCATGAAACAGCAAATGTTTTTGAAACAATTCTACTTTAACAAATAATAATAATAGCAAGAATAACAAAGTGGAATTATTAACAAAAAATTAAAAAATAAAAATTAAAAGATTTCAAACCAAATTATGTCACAACGGTTCGATTGTTAGTATCCACAATCGTCTTCGGGTGATGACTGGACTGATTCCTTCGCGAGATGATTATTTATGGGTGATGTTACCCATGATGTGATGTTACGGTTTTGTGAACTGTTTAATGTGCAATGTGCATTCCACAATAATGTATTTTGTTAAAGTCTACTTATTGAAATGTAGAACTGTCTTTTGGGTTATAGAATATTCAATAATTTCCCCAATTACTTTAGTGTTTTGATTGTAACCTAAAAGTTGCTCAGGCATAAGCTTTTCCATTTTCTGCTTTAGCTATTCTTTATGAATAGCATCTGTTACCACTTCTTCCATTTCGCTGATCAGGGAACCAAATACTTATACACAATACTCTTCCTTCAGTTTTTTTAAATCGCTGACAAATTTCTTCGAAGAGTTTGTGTTGAAAAATGATTATCGATTGGAACAGACATAACTAACAAAATATGTATCCAAAATGTAAGTTCAACCATTGTTGATTTCCCAATATATTCAACAATAACTACATTACTTTTTTCCTAAGCTCCGGTAGAATTGGAACAATCGAGGCACTTGGGAACAATTCTTATAGTTATAGGAATCCTCGCTGTATCTGTCACATTCGTTATAGTCTTCATCTGCATTCACTATCGGCAGAAAATTAAACGGTAATATTTGAACTGCATGAAAGTTGCGACATTACAGGAGTTTGTTTATTTTCCAGAGAGAAGAGAGAAAAAATGATCGCTGTTGAAACTGCAAGAGCTGCCATAGTTACTCAATGGACGAAGAAAGTTATAATAGAAAAAATTAATAATGCATCGGAAAATGTCACAGAACCACTGGTAGGATATGAAATGAAACTATTCTGTTTTTTTAGAACTGACGAGATTTTTGTCAACTTGTGGTTGAATAACCTTAACTTTGTTATTTATTGTCAGTGTATGTTTATCAACTGGCATGATTTGCAACAAAAACTATTCAAAATATCTTATTATCTTGTCATCATTTCCTCCAAGATTATCATTGGTTATTTAGTTTTCACTATGTATAAAAACAATAGAAAGTTATGATCATTACATTGTTTTATATCGAGTATTATTTCTCCACAAAGCACTTCGAAGATTTACGAAGTGGTAGATGTTGGTTATTCTAAAGTTGAGCTTTTTATAGGGTCTTTCATTAAGCGCTTTCTATTGATGCCATAAAGTGTGGAATCTAACATCGATCAAATGTCCGCCACGGCTCCTATGGGTGGAGTGCTTCCGAAACTTCCAATGTTGGCTTTGAGTACCGCTGTGATTTGTGGTTTATTTGCTCACACCTGCGACTCACGAAAACCCCGCAAGAAAAAGTCTAACGGGGTCATATCGCACGATCTCGATCTCTGGCCTTTCACATCACCTCCACGTGCGATGACCATGCCCTCAAATTGTTCGTGCAGAATATCCTATGTGGCATGAGCTGTATAGCACATAGCACCGTCCTGTTGAAACCACATGTCGTTGTTGTCCAGATTATCACATTCATTGGAAATCATAGTGCTATAGTGTTCGCCGTTGACTGTGATGGCCTGGCACATCTTCCTTAGAGAAATATGGACCTTTGACAACACCAGCCCAAAATACACACCAACCAGTGACTTTTTTCGGATGCATTGGACGCTCTTGAATCTCATGTGGATTGGTATCGTCCCAAATTCGACAATTTGACAATTTTGTTTGTTCTCGTATCTATACATCGAGAAATGAATCTCACGTTCACAGACAGCGGCGATGTTTTCGGCAGATCTTGTGTTTCGTTGACGTACGAGTGTTGGTAGATCGTTTACTGAACCAGTGGACTCAAATTCATCCACCACATTGCGAATAGTCCTCTCGGTAGGACGATAATGGCGACCGTAAAATGGGTGGAACGTGTTTTGAATTCTATATCTGTTCATCAATTTGAAAATAAGTAACTCTATACATGGATGTGTAGATCATGCAAAGAAGTAACTTTCAGACACAAACTGAAAAAATGTCCTCCTGAAACAGCTACTTTCATATAAACATTGAATTACACGAAAGAAAAACATTCTTTCGAAACAAATACTTTTATATGAACACTGGATTATACAGAAGATACTTTTCCCTACTCAATTTGTATTTCAAATATTCGTTGTGGAATAAAAATCAGAGATCATTCACATGAGTTCTACACATCCATGTATAGAGTTACTTATTTTCAAATTGATTACTTCCTTCCTTTCTTTGGAAGATTCCCTCATCCTTTTTTTGTATCAAGATGAAGTAGTAGAAAGCCAAAAACTTTCTCTCCCAAAAAACCCTATATTTCAACAAGAAAAAACTTGCCATATGGATGGCATACTGTTGAATTTATTCCGGTTTGTTCATTTAAATGGCAGCTATCAATTTTTGTTAATTTTCAGTTGATGCCTGTTGTTAAAATTGAGAAACAGAAATCACAAGCGAACAACTACGGTGATGGAATGATATCAGAATACGAACTTCCAATGGATTCAGACTGGGAAATACCTAGGGAAACATTATGCCTTGGCAAAAATCTTGGCGAAGGCGCCTTTGGAAAAGTGGTGAAAGCAGACGCTATGAACCTCTTGAAGCCCGGAAGCAATAGCATAGTTGCAGTCAAAATGTTGAAAGGTAGGAGGAATATGAATTCTAAATATCAGTATCTCCGCAACTTCCTTTATTTTGCAGAAGGCCATACAGACAACGAAATGATGGACCTAGTGTCTGAAATGGAAATGATGAAGATGATAGGAAAACATATCAATATAATAAATCTTCTGGGATGTTGTACGCAGGGTGGACCACTGTATGTTGTTGTGGAATATGCACCTCATGGCAACCTAAGAGATTTCTTGAGACAACATAGACCATCATCAGGATATGAGTTAGCAGTTGGGGAAAAAAAGGACAAGAAAACGTTGACACAGAAGGATTTGGTGTCATTTGCGTATCAAGTTGCGAGAGGCATGGAATATTTGGCATCTAGAAGAGTAATATATTTGAAAAATGGTTCGCCTTCATTTTAACGAATTTGATTTTTCAGTGCATCCACAGGGATTTAGCAGCTCGGAACGTTTTAGTTAGCGAGGATTATATATTGAAAATAGCTGACTTTGGATTAGCTCGGGATATTCATTGCAACGACTACTATCGAAAAACAACAGATGGAAGACTTCCAGTGAAATGGATGGCACCAGAGGCTTTATTCCACAGAGTTTACACGACACAATCAGATGTGTGGTCGTATGGAATATTGTTATGGGAGATTATGACTTTGGGAGGTAATTACACTTTTCCTTAAATTTTTCGAAAGAAAGTGATATTTTGAAAAAGTGCCACAGAATAATATCATTTTTATATTTAACAATTTGAATACGGAAAACTTTTCTACTTCTGAGAGACAATCTACTGAGTTCTGAATACAAATTCATACGCATTCAAGAACTAATATTCCTGGGGTTACACTGAAAACTCTGTCGGTTTTTTTTTGCAACCAGCATAGTAGTCAAATAATGTTTTTTCTTTTCTTTGCCAGAACGTCAATTCGGTTGTTAAAATCTCAATTGATTCATTAATCACGTGGATACCTACTTTAGCACTCTGTACATTTAAGTTGATACAGAAAGCATAACTGCGATATTGACATGCTCTCCTGTTCATCTCAGCCAACACTATATCCCTAAGTGCGATGCATTTTTGTTTAAATGATGTTAATATGTATTTCCGATAAACAATTCAGAGTTCTGAAGGTAATACGTTTAGGTAATAGGTGATATAGGCTGGGGAACTGAGAAGCTCTTTCTCTCAATTCTTTGTTACAGAGAGGACTGTTGGGGTCGTTTGTCAACGTCCATATCCTCTGTAGACTCAAGATGTTTCGGTTACTATATGATGTATTAGGTTCCTACAAGTAACTAGGAAAAGAAGGTCCATCATGTTAGAGCCCCGTATTACTGTTAGAAGACTTTCTATGACTAGAGGATGCCTGTTATCTCGAAGGTTCCATGGTTGGACTCAGAGAGTGAATTCAGAGTCATGCATCTCTTTGGCACAGATACACATTTCAAGAAGAGGTTTCATTTAGAAGGACTCATACCTACACGGGTGACACCTCATTCAGCAGGGGTATTCTAACGCCCCCTGCTGAAGACTACAGGAACAATATAGCTGAAAACAAACACACGCGTTGAAATCTTCATGAAGATAATCTTTGAAAAATAAAACTGATGAACGGTGTCCACAAACCAGAGATCGGCTCAGAATAATTACAGGGCTACTCACTGGACACTATCCATTGAAAAGATACCTGAGTACAATAGGGATATATAATGAAGGCCGTAACTGATTGCAGGAAAAAAACAGATACGACCAGCTGCTCATTGCGAATGTGAGGCACTGAAAAACAGGGTCAAACAATGTATAGACAAAAAACTCAAAAGACCCATGAGGCTGCACTGTTTTCAAAAAATGCCAGACGGCACCCAACAAGTGAACACTCGAATGATCTCCAAACGTGAAGAAAAAACACTGCTCTTGCGCTCTAAAACGTTTGTTGGAGAGTGTACAAAACTCAGAACTTCAGAACTCTAGAACTCACAACGGTTATTTCGTGAGAATCGAAGTTTTTTCTGATACTTTTGGAAAACCAAACTACTGTTATAAATGCCATTAATGCCGAAAGATCGAATCTTTATAGCGAAAAATTGCTCGTTTCAATGGAGAGATGAACGTAAAGCCAACCGACAAAGAGCAAATACCCAGAAAATTTCATCTTTTGTTGGAAAGATAATGAATATTTTCCAAGTGGTTGGTGAGAGAAAAACTTTCTACCGAAAATAAACCAGATATTATGAATGTTCCAAGAATATATCGCCAGGGAATCAAAACGCTCACATTTGATTGATTTGGCGTATTGAAATAGTTTCATTCGAAGTATTCCACTTGTTTATTCATATTTTCAGATCCGACTACTTCCTTTGCCAGTGTATTTGACGCAATATGAAACGCTAAAGAATGTCGAGACAATATAGTCGTTGAATATTCGTCATTCCGATGATTAATTGGATACCTCTGAGTTATCGTCCTAGTTTTGTTTTCAGTAGGTCTTATTATTGAAGGCCTCAGTTTATTGAAATTCCGCGATATATAGACGAATCTATTACATGATTTCTATTCATCTATTCATACATCTCGATAATTTTAATTTAGTTCAGATGAGCTGCGCACCACAAGAATTGTACCACGTGCCGGAATAATGATATAAATCTCATTTATTTAGATTTCCTCTGTGACCAACCGTAGCCCATGATACTATGCAGGCCTGTGCAATGTTTGCGGATATTGATTATTTATAGAAGTTAGGAATTGACACACATGTGGCTTTGAGATGTGGCTGTAGTCTCAATCATATACAGTACTAGTTGTTGCCCGAAGCTTCGCCTGCGTAGAATTTGGTTTGTCACATTAAGTTTCGTGACATAACATTTCAAACAAATAGTTACAGGTCATGATATATCTATATACCAACTCACATTTGAATCTGTGGAGCTGTTTAGACGTGAAAAAGTAAGAAAACGTAAATACATACATTACATTAATCCATCCTCACAAACTGTTTTTTATTTTGCTGATTCTATTCAATATTGTATAATTGGGTACTTTTTGATTGACTGACACTCTTATATTAACGTATGGCTGAAGATACTGAACCTAAAATGTTGGAAGAATAATAGGGATTCAAAGATTGTATTGAATTTTGTCAGTTCTGAAGTTGGAAACCTGAAGTTTTGGGTTGATAAAAAAATATTGTAACTATTTGTTTAAAATGATCTGTTACGAAATTTAACGTGACAAACCAAATTCTACGCGGGAGAAACCGCGGCAATACCTAGTAATTTATATTTTTTACTTTAAAAATACACTTACTGAAAAAATATGCCAACTGCACTAATCAATGAATAGCTTCGAGAATCGAATTATGTTACCTATAAATGAATTCGCAAAACTAACACAACCGTCAACGACGTCTGCTCTCATACGTCTGCCCGCGTTCTTGTCGTTTACCGGCGATGGCGCTTCATTGCTCAGATCGCCCCTCTACCCCCGCGCGTCGACCACCGTCGTCTTACAGTATAAGCGACGCGTAAAGGCTTACTACGTTCCGTCAAGTTTATCCTATCGTGATAACTTTTGATCGATTCGTCCAAGTCACTTAGAGTAAAAGACAAAGTTTATCTATAATAAATACTTAATTTCATAAACTACACCTTACGATTTGATCTCCACATATTTTTTTTGAGAAATATATCACAACATGTTAAGCTAACACAGAAGCTTCTTCAACAGTGATTTGAATACTACAGGTTGATTTTTTCGATAATATTTATATACCACAGGTAACTTATAACTGGGACTACTTCCATCAAATTACCTAAACTTCTACAAAGTTTATATACATGAGGTACCTCTTCAATTATGAGTACCTGAACCATATTACCCCACATCTACATCAATAATAATACTTCCTCGGTTTTTTAAGGAAACAAGTTCAATAATGGTGATCTATTCAAATCCAATTGGTCATTCATTAGAATGTTTGAATTTTTAGGTTCATTAATTTCCATTTCTTTCAAATGATTCAGTTTCAAACCTTCATTTTCTATATGTAAAATTTGGACCTCTTCGTTAACGATATGATTTTCTGCTACATATTGGTATGTTTCACAGGTACTGAGAGATAATTAGATAATATTCATAGGGAACAAAATTCATGAAAACATTAAATTCACTATTGAAGTAGAGGTAGACAACTCAAATCAATCAATTTCTTGAACTTAACAATTAGTAGCAGCCTATAATAGCATGATTCACAGATTAGTCAATGTCCTCTTTCAATAGATAATTTCAAAAAAGAAGATAATATCATCAAGCAAATTGCAGTAAACAATGGGTTTAAAGCCGAATTAATAAACAAAATACTTTCCAAAAAAGACTACTCTAAAGCGATTCGAGACATTTTTCCTATTGATAAGTTGGATGATCAAAATAAAAATTATAGGGCTTTTACGAAACGACAGAAAACGCTTCATTTTTTAGGAAACGAGATATTAAAATTGCATATAGAAAAAGTAATACGTTGGGAAAGTTAGTTAAAAATAATAAAGACAAAACATCTAAATTTGAGAAATCAGGAGTATATAAATTAAAGTGTGGAACATGTCCTAATGTGTATATTGGTCAAACTGGCAGAAAATTTAGGAATCGAATCCAGGAGCATCATATGAGCTATGTAAATAGGAAAACAAGTTCAACATATTCAAATAATATTTTAGAAGAAAATCATATCTTTGACGAAGAGTTCGGAATTTTACACATAGGAAATAATGGTTTGAAACTGAATGAAACTTAAAAATTCAAACATTCAAATGAATGACCAACAGAATTTGAATAGATCACCATTATTGAACCTGTTTTCTGAAAAAACCGAGAAAATATTATTATTGATGTAGAAGTGAGGTAATCATAACTGAAGAGGTACCTAAGGTATATAAAAATTGTAGAAGTGTAGGTAACTTGATGGAAGTAGTCCCGATTATAATTACACTTTTGAAGAAGCTACTGTGTTAGCGAAACATGTCTTGATTTATTTCTCGAATAAAGTTTGTGGGGATCAATTCGTAAGGTGTAGTTCATGAAATTACTTTGGATCTTCATCGAGTAACGGCCGAATCAATCAGAAAAATACTTAAAACGACGAATGTATCAATATTTATGAGAATTTGATAGATATTCTGAAATGTGCATTGTAAAAAAGTATTAAATTTAATTGTAATTATGGGTCCGTATTTTGCATATAGTGGCTACCATATAAGGGGTAGATATATGCTAACGCGGACTTTCATTTAGAACTATTAAAGATAAACAATCTTATGATACATTATCTGCATGTAACTCCAACGGTATAGGCAGCGCACGCCAAGATAGCTCTCAGGGAGCAAGAATTTTTCCAACTTACTTAATTATTATTGTTATATTATGACCAAAATTACACAAAACCTTTTTAAATTGTAGCAGATATGTTATTCTGATGTATGAGATGTATTTATGTGATATCCTGGCGGGTCGGAACAGTGTTGTCTGGTTCCCGATCATGAATTATTTTTGTTTTTGGGTTCTGGTTTTATATATTTGCCCCACAATAAAAACTGTAGGGGAAGACAAACGACGAATCTCATTTTGCTGTCGACGTGGAAGCTTGGTTTTGCAATGGATCGCCTTAGGGGGCATCGATCATATTTGAAACTCCCAGAGAGTCTTCTGTCGATCTCATAGATGGCGCTTTCGTATGAGATGTCATCGTCCGTATTTGCTCAGGCTTGTCGAGTCTAACAATGCATTCATTGTTTAGACTAGCAACACTGATGAATCCTTGCCGGGTTGAAACAATGCTATCTGATGTTGGAACACGAATGCTTAGTTTTTGTACTGTGGTTTTAGCCATGGATATGTGTCACCATTAATGCTTTTTTCTGAGAGTGTGCTGCACCACGGCACCACATTCTGACGCCATCACTGGTTGATAAATGACACTCGATGAGTTTATTTAGTGGTGAAGCTGGAATAAGGAGCCTTCATCCAACACATCGTGAGTGAGCAAATGAACCCGCACCAGTATTTTGCAGACTTTTCAACTCGTCTAACAAGGAATGGGTTTTTCCTTCTTGTTGGGAGATTGCTCGCTTTCAGCCTATTACCAAGAAAGGAATGAAAAACCTTTCAAATAACTATAGACTAGTCACTTTTCTATCACTGGTATCAAAAATCATGGAGAAAGCCGTAAACCACCATATACTCAAATATTTAGAAGACTTCAACATCT
The DNA here is from genome assembly GCF_000500325.1 of Leptinotarsa decemlineata. NCBI lineage: Eukaryota > Metazoa > Arthropoda > Insecta > Coleoptera > Chrysomelidae > Leptinotarsa > Leptinotarsa decemlineata. The sequence goes on from NW_019290287.1 coordinate 132,222, forward strand.
TCAGCGATCATTAATTTGACTTTCGAAAACAAAGATCAACAGGCGGCCTTCTATCCTATGTTACCCATATTTCTAATAACGCAATCGAGACACATGGAGAATCAAGAGTTGTTGGTCTTGATATTTCTGAGGCTTTTGACCATGTGTGGCATGAGAGTTTGCTGGCCAAACTTCGTTGCTATGACAGCTCCTTGAAAGAACGTTTTCTGCAAGTGACTGTCGATGGATATCTCTGGAATACTTTCACCATCAACGCTGGTGTTCCCCAGGGATCCATATTGTCTACAACCCTCTTTTTATTATATATCAACGACTTATTGGAAAAACACTTTGCTTTGCTTTGAAATTTCATACAAAAATATCATAATTGTCAAAACACGTTTTTGCTGCAGTGTTGCTGCTAAGTGTTGATGTTCGCAACGTCCAATAATCCGGCCGTGTATGATATTTTTCAAAACTCACACATCTCAGCAAATTATTTTGCACATTTGCTAGATCACCTAATACAGTTGAATTTTCGTTTGTCCATTTCCTGATTTCCTGAAGGTATCATTTGTAATACCACTATATAAAGATGGAAATCAGGACGACTCCTCACATTATCGGCTATTTCCCTAATTCCCACATTACAAAAACTCAGAAGAACTAGTCAAGATGAAGATAACTGTATTTCCGTCGAAACATAAAATCTGTAATAAAGTATAGTTTGGTTTTTGAAGTAGCAAATGCACTAATGATGCAATTTTCTCAGTCATAGAAAAAGTTTATACTAGACAAGTGTTGTGACGACAATAGTGACGAGGTTGCTTCTGCAGTATTTTGCGATTTTTTGAAAGCTTTTGACTGTGTGGATCACTAAATACTGTTGAGAAAGCTTACTAACTACGGCTTCAGAGCTGATACTGAGCTGGATCAGCTCATATTTATTAGGTTGTAGCCAGATGGTGGAAACAAACCGTGGCTCAGAAATTCAAAAAAAAACGTGAGGGTGTGCCTTAAGCTACAATACTAAGGCAAACATTGTTCCTCATCTATGTAAACGATTCCACAAGTATGAATATCTTAGGAAAATTCACGCTATTTGCAGACGAAAGTACCATTTTTGGCAATCGGACAACGTAAATGATTTACCTAAAATCATATTCAACGATATGATGAAAGTAAAGAGTTGGTGTGATTCAAATCGTCTTTCTCTAAATGTTTCGAAAACTAATATAGTAACTTTCAGAACTGAACTTGACAATATACCCATTGGGAATGATATCATTGAGAATAAAAGTAGCTTGAAATTTTTAGGAGTACTAATATCGATAGAAAACTGAAATTTAAAAATCATGTTAAAACCTTGTGTAACAAAGTGTCATCTGGTTGTTATGCAGTTAGAGTAGTCGTAGTTGAACTTGGTTCAATCTCACCTGAGATTCCGTGGGATTCACTATGATAATAAAGAATATTCTTCCTCTCTCTCTTTTATACTGAAGTTTGGGTCGCACTAAGGTATAATGAAGTAAGTCAATGGTTACTGATAAAATACCTGCTTTCTCTGATTACATATTCTAACATCCGATAGGCAGATTTCGTAATATTGTACATATGGTAATCTATTAACTATTGCCAAACCCAAAAATAAGGTTTTGCGTTTTGTCACTATTTAGCTCTGTATTGTTTTTGACAAACCAACCCACATCTCTCTCTCCGACAGATAACATATTCAACTCATCTTATGCTTATGAAAACAAACCTAGTCAATTAAAGAAGTATAAAATTACAACTAGAAATAATCATTTTATTCACAAAAATAACTTGAACAATCTTTTTTCCAGGGACTCCTTATCCTTCTGTTCCTAGTGTGGAGAAGTTATTCCAACTTCTACGCAATGGACACAGAATGGAGAAGCCCCCTTGCTGTTCGTTGGACATATATATGCAGATGAGGGAATGCTGGAGCTATCAGCCGACAGAACGTCCCGTCTTCTCAGAATTAGTCGAAGACTTAGATAGAATTCTGACGATAACTGCTAACGAAGAATATTTGGATTTGGGTCTTCCACAACTTGACACACCCCCTTCGAGTCAGGAGTCCAGTTGTGACGAAGAATTTCCTTTTCCTCAAATAACCTAGTCAATTTATATGTAGGAAAAGACTTTCCAAAAGCGGCGCTTTTTTGTGATTCTATTGAATTATTTGAAATACTGAGACCAAATGCGAAATGAGTATCAGTATTATGTGGAGTGTCATAACACATTTGATCAGAGATGGAGAATATTATTGAACAATAAAAAAGAGACTGTGAATAAATTCATTTCGACAAGTTTCAAAGCCTCGTTCCACAATTTGATTTTTTTTCAAAGAACCAGTCCACTTCGAAGACCAATACTGTTTCTAATTGTATCACACTCATCATTAGCAAGTTAGATAATGAATCGATAATCATTTCGGAGGAGTTGTGGACTTGTTTCTATTTGTTGTTCTCGTTGTTCATTAAAAACTACAGAAGGGTTAGAAACCAAAATTCACCCATATCCCCTTTGTTTAAAATCCATCTTCTCATGGGACTACGAGAGTTTGAATCAAATATAAAATTTGTATCTTCAATAATTTAATTTGTCGTGTTTTCATTTCATGGTCAGCGTTAGTACCACTTGAATTTTACTCTGAAAGTTAGTGAATGGATGTGGTAGAGTACTACCAAATAAGTAGTACCTTACTATAAATTATGTTGAGCAACATTATATGAACCCATGACTGTCATATATAACAGACATTCTCTCCATGTTGAAAACACTCGTATTATCATGACCCTTTTTCGATTTAAGTTTATGAATTCTTGAGGCATGAATTAATTTGTTACGTTACGGATATTGGGCAAAATGCAATGGTACTCCGACTCGTCTAGACATAACACGTGGTCACGTTACGGTTTTTTTGTTACAATTGGACACGCGCCTTTGAGACATACTGAACTTTTTCAAACAAATATTATGTATATAGATATGCCATGGATAATCAGAAGCTACTATGTAATTTCTGTTCAATATATAGTTCTCCGCCGAACGATCCAGTATAAAAAACCGCATTTATTTATATGTTGGGTTACCCAAAAAATGTATGTTGATAACGAATTTAGGATTGTCATGTGATGAAATATTTCCATCCACTTTCACGGTATTTATTATGAACCTAATGTAGGCACTTGGATTTAAAGTTTCTCAGAATATGTTAAGTATGTGAATGCTGGTATTCTTGGCAATACATAGTTACGCAGAATGTATCCTTTCTAGAACAACTTTGTTTTCATCATTAATGTCAATAGAAAAATAAGTTATGCTTTAATTTACTTCTAAGAAATATACGTTATTAATAAGATACCTGGAGTAGTTGTGTATGTGTTGATTATTGTGAATGTATTTTGTAATTTGAATTTCACCAAAGATTTTTTATTGTCGGACAATAACTCAAAATTTAATTTAAGACTGTACATTGTAATATTATTCGATCTTATCAATAGATTTTCAATAAATTATTCATGTTGTTTTTTATTTGAAATAAAACTGATTTGAATACTTACTCATCGTAAGTGAGGCTGTAAGTTTTGTCCTTTAGAAAGTTGTAGGTGAGTCCAGAACATTGAGTGTTCGAGAGCCATACAAGACATTCCAGAATATCCCAGAACAATCTAGAATATGGTGAAAGTTATATGGTAAACCTATATTTTTCATTCATGAAAAACGTTTTCGTTCTCACCTGAGAAGCGAAAAGGGGAGTGCAATTTTCATCTTTTGAAGAAATTGTGGAACAGCCTTCAACAATAGAGATTATCAGAAAACATTTCAGAATATTCTAGATCATCCTGGAATATTCGTCAATAGTCTAGAACGTTCGGAAACATCCAAAATCATTGTGGATCGATCAAGGGAATTACATGTTTTGTCAGCCCTCTATCCCTCATCCTTGGGAAAGGCTTTCATTTCCTCATCTAAAAGGCGTGCTTATGACGATATACCTACCACAATTTTCACCATCATGAAAATTCTAAAGGAATCCAAAATGATCGAGAGTAGTTGAAAGCATTCCACAATATTCAGATCATTCCAGAACATTCTGCAATGTTCAAAAATAGTCTGTAACGTACGGAAACATCCTGTGTGAAACGATTGAGGAGGTTACGGGTATATGTTGTTATAGTCCTGTACTCCCTGTTCAAGCTCTTGGCTCCTAACGAGCAACGTCTAAATTGGTAGCAAATTGCCAAAAACGACTCTCCCCAATAGAAAGGCTTAACAAATTGTCTCTGGTCTGGATTCCCGGCCATACTGGCCTGGAAGACAATGAAACTGCTGACTCCCTTGCGAAGGAGGGTGCTGCATGCAGCTTCATCGGACCAGAACCTGTCATCGGCATCGCTTTAGGCATTGCCAAACAAAGATTGAACACCTGGATGGCAAGAAGATTAATGGGCTTCCGGCATAATCTTCCAGGATTGGCTCGCTCCAAGGCGTTTATTCACCCTTCGAAGCTTGATACCAAATAGTTGTTGGACTACAGTAAGGATGAACTACGATGTCTAATGGGCATTCTTACAGGTCACTGTCATTTGAATCATCATATGCAGGGACTCGGACTGTCGGAAGACAGTGTGTGTCGCCTCTATTTGGAAAATGATGAAACTGCAGAGCCGTACTCTCACCATTAGACCTGAAAGACCACTCACCATAAAATAGGGTCGAATAGACCCACTCACTTCAGACCTAACCTAACTTAACTCTGTTCAAGAAGGTTTCCTGGAATTTTCTGGAACATTACAGAACATTTGATAGTATTAAAATATTATAAAAAATATACCGGAAGAATTCTGGGATACTTTGAAATACTCGAAAATACCATTTGGTAATTTTTGAATTAATCGCATTCAGCGGGGGACTTCATATTTACTGATTATTTTACACCTTACTGTACCATGAAGACATGAAATACACCTCTATTTGATGAAATTATTTTGCTGAAATAAATAGTTTGGTAGTCCTCATATCTTCAATGGAAAGCATAGATTGAAATACCAGAAACAGAAGGTTTTCAGAGAACCTTCATTTATTGTTTACGATCACTTTTCCACTTCACAGTCCCATTCAAACCCTTCGATAAATAAAAATTGTTAGGGAGGATAGATAGATACGGTCTCCAGATTCAATTTAATTGAATATTGAATATTTGAAAAGTGGACTGTATCAGAACCAGTGAAGACATATAATACATAATTATACATGCATTGACTAACTCCTATGTTGAACGTATTCAAAAAACACTTCATTCTGAGATCTTCACTAAACATTTTTACAAAAACGCAACACGTGTTTCGCAATACAATGGCTTCTTCGGGCGAGTGTTTAAAGTAATGTATTGCATGGCGAAACACGTGTTGCGTTTTTGTAAAAATGTTTAGTGAAAATCACAAGATGAAGTGTTTTTTGAATACTTTAGTTATGGATTTTCATCAAGTATCGGCAAATTCCATCGGTAAAAAATCCTGCAGCACCACATCATCTGAAGATCTTGATCTGCCAATGTCCTCTCTCTCATAAAACAAAATGTAGGGTGTCTCCAGAGGCTCCAATAAATTCAATACATCGCCAGAACACTTCGTGACACGACTATCGTCAAACTTAAACCAGTCAGTTTCGTCTTTGACCAAGGCGTAATAATGATCAAATTCAACGCCAGAACCACAGTGAACAATGACTGCATGAATATATTAATAGTGGTTTGCTAGATTGAAGTGTTCATCTAATTCGAACCTTCGAAAGAGTTTGGTGCTTCCGTCACAGGTTGAGTCTTGTTTGCAGATCATCAGCGTTATTATCAGATTGACTGGTGCCTCAGCTATACTTGTTTCCTTATAACAGTCAGTTAGTTTGGCGCATGTTTGACAATACAGTCGATCATCACCTGTTAAAAATTCCATTTTCAGATGATTTAATAATAAGTTTTGCATGGACTGGTTATTAGTCATATTAGGAAACGCTAGATGAAGTTCCAGAAATTCACATACGTTTTTGCTACCTCTAGAATATTTACTACAAAGTACACAAGTGACGATTTTTTCAGCAAAAGATTTACAAACACCAGACTAGATAGACTGTTGGGAATTATTCAATCCAGAGTGGTCAGGAGTATTGATTCTGCTATTGTTTTGCCCACGAAGAGTATTCAACAAGAACCTCAAGAATTCAGAACAATCCTCTTGTTGTCCTAACGAGTATCTAGTGGACTTCAGAGACTCCAGGAAATCGCTTGGAGGGAAAGATGATACATTCTTCTCGTTCATCATTGAAACCTCGTTCTTAAAATTTTTCGTCATGAACAACACTTTTAAAATGCTATTCATGTAGCAAGTGTTTCTTAAATTATCTAATCCAGTTTTCTTCTCAAAATGTTCAGGACAACTCTCTACATGTTTCACATAATCTGCATGAGAAACATTTCTCAAACTGCGATCGATCCTTCCAAGTGAAGAAGGGTTTCGTAGAGGGATTGATTCGGCTCTTGCTTCATGAAGCTCTGAAAGGGAACCAGAACTACGAGGACTGCAACTCATATTTGTTCAAAATAGGCACTTTTCTCGAACACCAGAACTACAACGCCTGAAGACTCCATGGTGAAAGTTGCGTCGAGAAGAATGTTCAGTTCTGGTGTATGAGAGTGCTTGTTTAAGATTCATTCAACGACATGGTTCCAGTTCATTACTAGGATACGATTTTGTACTGATGAAGTTGTATTGTATTTTCAATACAGTTCGATCCGAAGTAATAGTTTCGAAACTTTTGATGTTATTCATCACTTTACGTATCTCTCAGGTCCATTACAAACTTCAATAATTTTATTGATTACTACACTTATGAATACACTGTATAATACTATCCATGTAATGATTATAGAATTTTCAAAATACAATTTATTTAAGACGCGTTGTATATGGCTATTTTTCTGTCCACGGAATTATCAGTCTTATACGTTATGTTTATGTTCATCGATAAATTCAAAAGCCATAATTGACTTATCGAAGAACAAATACAAATCAAAATAACAAGACCTAACATTCAATATACTTCACAAAACAATACACATTTCTAGTAGGAACAATGAACTTAGAGAAACACCAATACCTGATGTAACCCAAATTTAATGAGACATCCGAATGAAAGAGGAGGACAAATACCTGCCCAAACCCCAATTATTGAAGTATCAACAAATTCACTAAGGCCATCTAACCGTAAAAAAGAATAAAAAAGGAGATAAACGTTCAGTTTGAGTATAGCCATGAAGATGAAAGCGCTGGCAAATAATAATTAGAACTTATTAAAGCTTCAAATCTTTTTTGTAAATCCCCATATTGATTTCAATCTAAAAGCTACCGGTAGACAGCTGTCTAGCGTCTACCACCGTATATATACATATATGCGTCTTAAATGGAATGTATTGTAAAAATTCTATAATTATTATCATGGATAGAATTACTACAATGTTCAATCTCAAACTCAACCGGTCAAAGTATATAAGCTACTCGGAATTATTGGGAAATTGTCATTATCGTCATCTATGTAATGTAAATGTTTCCCACTTGTGTCGAGAGTTAATTTAAAAGCAAACCAAAACTCAATCTAGACCGAATATACAGATTAGGATCCAATATACATAACATAAACTTGAAGTTGGTGACATTAACATAACTACTGTCTGAATGTTCCTTGGGAATGTATCTTTGTCCATTATTCTCGTTCTTATCTCTGCAGGGACTGAGTTTGTGGCTTATTAGGAATGAAATAAAATGTTAATGCACTTGAGAGAAAATTGCAGTTTTGATTGAAGCAAAATAATTCTATTGGAAATGTGTTGGAATGACTCCAAATACGGAATAGTTTCAAAAATTATAGAGTTGAGATGAAAATGAAAAAAGATTGCAATAAATTTTGCAAATGGATTCTTTTATTGAGTGAAAAAAACAGTGATAACAGGAAGTCTTCAATGTTCTTTCTAATCCCTATCCCTACTAATATTATAAATGCGAATGTAAGTTTGTTTGTTACGGTTTCACGCGAATACTATTCAACCGATCATCATGAAATTTTGTACACATGTTCTTGGAGGTATTAGAAGTAACATAGGCTACTTTTTATTGAAAAAAAAACAATTATTTTTATGTTAGATAAAAACTTGTTTGTCAAAAAGATCTCAAAATCTAGCTACTTTAACGTCATCTAACATTCCACTAATGAAGTTCCAACCCTCAGTACCGTAATACCGTCGCGCTGTATTATTCACAGTCACGACAATATCCAATCCAATCCAATCCAATTGACTATAGTTTCAGCTGTTGAATTTTTCTATATTTTTTGATAATTTCTTCTGTCACCCGCGAGCGAAGCCGCGGGTTAAAGCTAGTTGAAATATATACACGTGATTATTCAGAAGCTAACATGATTACATTTAGATATATTTATGTTATTGTCAAAAGATTGGTCCAACACTTATATATCTATTACAGTTCATGAAGCCTTCAATAATTTATTTGACACTTGAGGTTACTTGACGACGAAAATAGATAGCAAAAAGACGTGATTTAATAGGGATACCAGGCGAATTCTGTGTGAAATGGCTAAATGGCCAAAATCACAAATAATGATGTTATTTGAGAAGGCTATAGAAATTTGAAAGTTACGAGTATTTATAGACAAGAGGTGAAGCAAACCACATTGGAATATAAGGATGCAGATGAGCAGATATAAGGATGAGCGTGAGAAAAAAAAACGCGTTTTTTTGTTCCAAACTGGCTTTATTCATCAACGTAATCTCCATCAAGAGCCAGACAATCATTGCAGCGCCGGCCTAACATTTCAATACTAATTTTATAGAACGATTTATCTTTTGCTTCAGTTTCACCAATAACCTCTTCATTCGAGCGAAATTTCTTACCGGTTAGAATTTTTTCAAGCTCTGCGAACAGCCAGTATTTCTTTGGAGGGATATAGTTTATGAGGGAGCAATTTGAAGTCCATTTTATGTAATTTTGTCATCGCTTTCAATGATTTGTGGCACTGTCTACTTCCTTTATCTTCAAATGGAGTCGTTTTTTCGTAATTTCAGCCTTTGAACTCTTCAATAACGCTATATAATATTCACTATTGATGGTATTTCCCTTCTCAAGATAGTCGATAAATATTACACCACGCACATCCCAAAATATCGAGGTCATAACCTTTCCAGCCGATTGTTGTGCTTTCGGACGCTTTGGAGGAGGTTCACCAGTTGCTCTCCGGCCGAACACTGCTCAGAATCTTCAAGTCGTTCTTGTTTTTAGTCAAGTGTGAGCTCGCGTGGCATTCACTTTGAACAGAGCTTTTTTATAGTAGAATGCTCATGCAATATAAAGCCAATATTTTTTTTAATATTTTCACAATGTCCACTAACTCATGCAACTTCAGTTTTCGATCATTCAAAACGATTTTGTGGATTTTTTTATGTTTTCTGGTATTACTGTCTCATTTGGACGTCCACTGCGTTCTGCATCATCAATGTATATACGACCATGTTTGAAATAAGCAAACCAACGTTTAATTGTTGTATTTGATGAAGCGTAGTCCTCAAGACACTATTCAAGCCATCGCTTCGCTTGAACAGTATTTTTTTCTATCTAGAAGCAGTGTAAAATCGAAACATGAAATTTCTTATAAGTAGAATATCATGAAATGTCAACAGCTTTCTTCTGAAGGTTCGTATTAAGTGAAGAAGCGGTGAATGATATAAGACTAGCATCATCTATGTGTTAGGCCTGAGACTCTTCAGCCCATGTCGTATCTGAAGGAAGGTAAAATGATGAAAAAAAAACAATCCAATATCTGTAACCCTCTTGCAGATGACTATAATAGTAAAGATAAATCGTTTTCATTGAGAATACAAAAAAATACAAAGAGTAATGAGAAAAAACGTTACATGAGATTCTGGTACTCATTGGCGAAGTCTAGCTGAGAGCTATTCAAAGATAACCAACAAGCACAACTCCATAATGAATGCAAACATACAGAAATCAAAAAAACAACAAACCCGTGATGTTACCATAACCAGAGAAAATAAAAATATTAATTTGTGATTATCCCCTGGAGAATTGAGAAATCAAATTGATCCCTTGCTAGTTTATCATTGATCTCTCAATAACCAAAATCAACTAGTGAATGTGGGAAATTCAGAACGAAATCCAAGCAATTCTAAATCTGCCCCCTTTTCATCTAACTACTTCATTCACATTTTTATGTGAAAAGGCGACGTATCACCTTGAATATAAAGAAATTCATGGTTTCATGAGCGTTATTCAATGCGTTGGGCTAATCGAAAATTAAAATAAATTAATCGCAAGCTACCAAATGTAATTTCAGTTTTGTTTTGGAGTTTGAAATAATAATAGGAATTCAAAGGGAAGTTCCGAATTAAAATGGTTGTTCTATGTTTAGGGTTGGCAAACAGGCGCCTATTTCTCGTAGGAATGTCATTAATATTCTGGAACATTTTCAGTTTATTCAACAAGTTCCATGGAGATGTTTTTGTTACTTTGGAAGCTTGACTAATATGATAGAATTCACGAATTTCTATAACGAATCTCATGCACGAATTTAAAATTCGTCGTGTTTAATTGCTGGCTAAAAGGGCTGGTCCTTAAACATAATTACAATACGGCTGCCTGGACATAACAAGCGATTCGCAGATGGTTAGTTTCAGATCTTTACCAAGAATGTTCCGATCGGGGACCTATTCCCGAGAACAATCATAGATGGTTTGTGAGTTGATATGTTTACTGAATCTTAAATCACAGTCCATCCACAATTCCATTTCTTTGGGTTTTTTACTACTGATAAAGCTTCGCCAAGAAGGTAAATATTTGATTGTTCAATTGCAGGTTCACGTTTTTGTTTTGACCCGAGTTATGAGCAGAGGATTTTAAATAATTTAATATAGTAGATAATGGAAGTCACACTTTGTGGGCTATGAGAGAACTGATCAGAATGAAGCAAAACAAATTATGATAACTACTCATGTTCAAACTGTACCCAACTGAGAACCGAATCAAACCTATCTAAAACAAGTACTTTTCTCAAACACAAGAACTGCAACACTCTTTTCGACGCGGGTTTCATCAACCAAGTCGGTTATACATACAGTAGAGATTCATTTCTACTGTATGTAGAATGTTGCAGTTGTGGTGTTTAAAAACAGTGTTTGTTTCAGGAAAAACAGTTGTTTTTCTAAAGGCATTTACCAGTTTCTTTTCTTGCAAAAATTTTGGGAGAGTTGAATGTTTTGAGATTAATTTCGAAATATTAATTTCCCTGATTGTTTTGTATTGTTGATGAATAAGTTTTCGAGGAACTAACCAAAGTTTTCGACTCTTTGATATGTTTTCACGATTTCCATTTATCAACTGAATTTGCTCTGTGATATTCGTTATCCGCAAGAATTGAAAAAAAACCTCTCTGATATAATCCCTAACAAGATTTGTCTGGAAATAATAGTTAAACATTAATAATTGAGTTTGTTATGCGGTGAATGCGCGGTTTATTATGTGTTTACATATAATAACAGGATTATTACGGGAGTTTCCCATTCATTTGGGAGATATATCAGATTAAAGAGTGATTCGGGGAATGGAGGTATTAATGAGACTCTCCGTGAATGTTCAGTTTAATAGTCCTGAGGATCTTGGGTAGAGATGTTCATTCTAGACTAACCGAATCGGAATAACTGACACACTTGAAGAAGTCATTTCATATTAGAATAACGTCAATAAAAAGAAAAAGGAATTATCAGAAAAAAAATTACCGAGGTTTGTAAAATCAATGGATCAATGTATATAGGCAAAACATTTTTTTAAATTATTTTCAAACATTGATCATGATTAACTGGTTCATTTAACCAAATGAAAACGTTTTGCATTATAGCAACATGAATGTCGTTCGTCACGGCCCCGACTTCTACTTTTGATTTCTTCAAATAACTCTCCGTCATAACTGGAAGGTAGGTAAGTCCCGTAAATAAGTCTATGCTCGAGTTAAATAGATCACTTCTCGAAATATTATGAGAATTTGAAAGTTCCTCCATCTTTTCTAAGAATGATATCAAATTTGATAAACCATCATACCATAATCCTCATTCATAAACACCAGAGGAAGTACTAGCCAACGAACTCTGAACAACAACTGGAATCACATTCACTGCTAACCTTGGATCTGACTCTGAACTTCTAAATTCAGTATGAGAAACCTTATCACTTTTAGGTTGTTCAGAAGTTTGAACACGTTTAACTCTTCATGTTGAAGAAGTTAATATCTATTCAATAATATTATACCTTCGGTCTGATACAGGACCTCTGTTACTACTAATGATTCCAAGTTCCATCAATGAATGATTTTTCAGTTGCTTCATCTAAATCATTATCGATTAACTGACATAAAAGTTTTCTGTTTCGAATATTACACATTTAGACGTCAAGGTCTTCCTAGATACTTCAACCGCACTCATAAGAAGGTATAATGTTTCCATTATTCCTTCCATTTTATGTTATACTAGCGACCCTCTCGGCTCCGCACGGGTGCAATGCCGAAACTGCGGTACCGCCGCAACTGTTATGTCCTTGCATATCAAATCTGTAATATCTTCGAGAATACTCATTTAAATTACATGTTGTGGAAGGCAATATTGATCTATATCAAATGCACAATGTATTTGAGGTACTCAATTGGATGAGAAATAATACTGTAATGCTTGAAATCGCTTCGTAAATGAGCCACTATTTCTCGACGATGAAAAATGGTTATTGTAAGTTATCCCTAAGAGATAGACATATACCATCGCGGACTTTTTTGTTGGCCTTTTTAAGGTGTACAATATTGTAGCAATTTTTTTCAATCTATCTCGTAGGATTCAGCCAGTGTTTGCGATGTAAGCGCAAACTAAGTGCGTATTTACGACATTTAGATACCTCTGAAAATATAAGTGTTTCCCTACTAATTATACATGTTATATAAATATAAACCTTCCTCTTGTATGACTCTGAAGCAAATTCAAATCCAAGATAGAGTGGATGTAAACATTGACATGCCCTACGCACGTGATATTGAAAATCCCAAGAATTGGCCGTATTCAGAACCAACATCTTGTTGATCGCAAATGCTATATCATACTTAGGAAAACATTTTTATAATAACGAGTGAAATGCACAAGTTTCGCAGTTTAACGAGAAAAATGCAGATAATATGTGTAATATAAAAAGATTTTCATTGGATTTTCCACAGCGCACTCAAGCATTATATGAAAAGAGACGTAATTATTTCTTTATTGATAATTTTTATTTAAAGTAAAATCAAAAGGAATATCAATCAAAATTATTCAACTGGAATAATTTGTGTCTTCATCAGTAGTGCCATCCTCACCAATCTGAATTATCAGTGGCTCGATTTGTGCCTCTATTATGTTATCAANCGCTGCCCTTTCCATCTGACACTAGGCGATCACGTGAACATCACGCTTTGGTTTTGTTTTGTTTCACTCTACCTTGGATTTGGATAGACTTCATCTATTTAAAAAACCCGTATAAAAATCAGTTGCGCAGTTTTGATGATCTAAGCATAGAGACAGACAGCGGGAAGCGACTTTGTTTTATACTATGAAGTGACTATGAATATTTACTATAAACATTCTCTCAAAGAGTTCCTATAATAAGTAATAAATTCAACACACCCTGTTGAAATATCAAAAAATGGTTTGCAAGACAATATAAATACATATCACACCGCTACAAATATTCAACAAAACCAATATTTTGAAATCAATGCTTATGAAATACCACAAAAATTCATTTTTTTCGGGAGTCTTGGAGTTTTTCGCGGTACAACAATCAATTCTCTATGAAAATCTTTCCATAAGATGCCAACGCTAATTTCTCATAATGAAAATGTGGCCACACCAGTTGGATCCAAATTTTTATGACAACATTCGGGCCCCACGTTGGGCACTGAATTTATGCAACGTTTCCTTACTCGTTTCTGAATCTTGAGCAAGGAAGCGGTGCATTTGCCCAGTTGGTATGACTAGCTCTCCATTTGCGGAGGCAATTATGAATGCTGGAAAGGGTTTTCAAATTGAAAGCTCATATTCGGACGCCATCTATAGAAATTTCTAGAAAAACTTCTTCGATTGACGACTTGTTTATTTTGTGGAAATTCATGTTCACTGAGGATACACTACAAAAACACACTTTTGTCTATTTTCCACTAATTTCACTTCGGAGGTTTTGATCAGAAAGGGGTATTATGAAAGCCCTATGTATCATTGACCTGAATTCAGACAATTTCTTTGAAATCGGGATAAAAGAGTCAAAAGGTATTGTGCAATCTGTGAATGTGTTTTTTCGGAAAATGTTAAAGTCGAGTTTATCATTGTTTTTAGATATTGTCAGATCTAAAAAGTGAGTATAAGAGCCAAGATCAAATATGATACCCTCCAAAAGAAACTCGTAGTTCTGGTTAACAAACAAACCCAACATTTGGGTAGAATATGAATTCTACCCAAGATTCATCAATCTGTCAAATAGTAAGTTCACCAAAGATGAAACAGAATTACTAGAGAAAGGTCCAAAGTTCACTCCTCCAATTAGTAATAATTTTAATAGAACCAAAGAAATCATAGGAGTACAAACGGAACTAATCATTTCGAATAACCTCAATATCATTGATAACCAAACATTACAGAGACACAAGCTAACAATTATGATAAAGAAAGCAGAACATCCACCCACAAATAATAAAGTCATGAAGACAGTGAAAACCATATCCAAAAAGGCAAAAGAAGAAGAACTAATTTTCACCAGAGCAGACAAAGGTAACAGCATAGTATGTCTGAGTAAACAACAATACGATTCAAAAATGCAAGATATTATAGAACAATTGGACACCACAGAGTTGAAAAAAGACCCCACAAAACCCTTCACACTCCATCTGAAGAAAAATCTTGAACATTCTACGTTCTTTTTTCCCACAGCATGGGACAAGAAGAAGACTACCTGTATGAACCCCCGTCCACCTGAGATGTATGGACTAATTAAACTACACAAAGAAGGTAACCCATCCAGACCGGTAGTTTCATATACCGATACCCCTAATTATAAGCTGTCAAAATTCTTAAATTGCAAAATTCAGGGAGATCACTAATTTCAAACCTTCTCACACGATACTAAATTCTATAGACTTGACAAACAAACTCAACAACATAAAAATTAACAACAACATTAAATTAGTATCGTTTGACATCAAGAACATGTTTCCAAATATTCCAACAGATGAATGCCTTCCCCTGATTAAAAACATATTAGATAGACATAATACTAACCCATATGTCAACAGTGAACTCTGTGAACTGTTCAACACGTGTTTAAAACAAAACTATTTTAAATTTAATAATACATTTTATATACAGAACTGAGGCCTACCAATGGGATCACCGATAAGTCCGTTACTAGCTGATATATTCCTAAACAATTTAGAGACTAATCTAATTTTGAATAACTGTCTTTCCCATAAACATATTGTGTTCTGGTTTAGATATGTAGATGACATATTAGTAGGCTTCGATGGTTCAACTAGACAAATATCTCATTACTTGAAATTCCTCAATAGTCTACACGATAAGATCAAATTCACCGTAGAGATAGAAGAGAACAATGAGATAAATTTTNTATCAGGTATATCAAATCATTTATGATAGAATAAGCAACATAGGTATAAATTACTCAGATTCAAATGTAATCAGTGAGTTTTGAAAATGGTGTAATAGCCGAAACCGGACAACAATAAAGAAATATAGTGGAAAATAGACAAAAGTGTGTTTTTGTAGTGTATCCTCAGTTTCTAGAAAAACTGTACCCCTTTTCAACACTTGTCAGTATAAACCATCTTAGGGTAGGAGACACTTCAAGAATACCAATGAAACAGGGTAATTCACAGTAATTTTCCACTGATCTTTTCCTCTGTAGTTACTTTATTGTACGTTAATGGCAGTATGTATAATATGCAATGCAATCATGATACAGCTGTTTGTCCAGACTGCTAAGCCTGAGACTCGGCCAGTCAGAATTTTATCATTTAAGAATTTTGCTCCTATCCATTACTGTCCTATTCTTGGCCACAACCAAAGCATTTTCCGTCTCCACTTTGTTATTCTCTTTCAATTTTTGAGGAACATTTTATTCATCTACATTCACGATTTATATTCTTCTGAACAGTGAAATATGAAATGTAAGAATAGGGGCTCTTCAGAATTAATAGGAACTTAATTATGTTAACTGAGATTTATCAGATGTTACGAAGATAAATGTTGTTTCAGAAGTGAAATTTCGTGTATTTTATTCCAAATAATGTTTGGTGCGCTCAATGGCTAATTTTCCAATATCTGGTTTCTTGAACATGTTAACGTTTTTTTAGCTCTAAAATTTGTAACATGAATAAGATATTCGTTCGGGTATAGGTAAAATCATTTTTCTATTTTCAGAAGCTTTCATTCAACTTGAAAAGTTGATTTTAATGCAGTTAACGATCATCTTTTGAGCTAAAATTTTCTATACACGTGTAGTGTATACACGGTTCTCTAAGTGACGTCATTATGTCGAATGTCTCGAGAATGATGGACTAGTTTTTATTTTTTAGCAGTCTCATAATATGGTTCCAAATCAGAACTTTTTCTGAAAAGAATACGAAAACCAAGATAGCTTCACTTCAAATTCATATAGGATATCCCAATTTTATCATCCATCTGTACCTCAGGAATTCACGAAAAAATCCCATGAATATCCACAGAATATTAAAATAGAGCCTTTGTAACTTCGCATACCATTATGGATTACCAATCACCGCCATATCCCGAAAATGTTATTCTATTCCAGGGATATGTTTTGTTGTTGATATTCAGAGAGAATCCAAAGGATATACCAATTTAATGACAGTTCATGAAGTAGGACGTCTCAAGAAACATTAAAAAAATTCTCGTGTATTTAACAAGACGATGAACTCGATCAAGGAAATCAAATGAAAACAACAATAACCACAGCAATTACAAATATGTTTTCCCAACTGTCAAAGACTCTTCTCCGCTCAAGTTGCACCGTGCTTCCTATTTATATATATATATATATA